>JBBPDA010089195.1:0-11896 GCA_037974385.1 Arnoldichthys spilopterus
TATATATATAAAACTAAGTACATTAAATCCAACACCTTTTTCTTGTACAATTATTGCAAGACAAAAGTCTTATATTTTAAGACTTTTCATTGTTCATGTTTGCATCTCAAACATGCACGGGGCTGTAATGAGAGTGATCAAAGAACTACATAACAAAATTTTTTGTTTGTTGGACTACATATTTACTAGTCATTGAAAGGCAATTCAGCCACTCAGGCATGCAGCACCATTCTTGCTTTGCAGAGCTCAATGGCTTTAGACATGGCACTGTCATAGAATTCCGAGGACACACCGAGGATTTGCAGAAGGGAAGTGCTAAAGATTGCATCACTTACTGCAGAGTTCCAAACTGCTGTGGAAAGCACCTACAGCACATGCACTGTGCATCAAGAGCTTTATTTTCATAGATCAACAGCTGCACACAAACCAAGATCACTATGTACAATGCCAAGCATCAGAGCCAAAAGTGAATCATGCTTCACTATCTGCCAGTGTGATGGGCATATCTGCATTTGGCAGTTGCTTTTTCAGGGTTTTAGCTACACCCCTTAGTTGCAGTGAAGAATAATGTTAATGCAACAGCCTACTAAGCTATTTTGCGTGGGTACATATTTCCAGTCTCAGCCCAACTGAACACCTAAAAAACCTAAAAAAAAACACAAATTTAACTGAATGAGCATGCGTTCTCTCTTTCTCTCACACACATACGTTTTGTAAAACACCTTCTCAAGAGAGTGGAGATCATTGTTATAGCTGAGAAAAGGGAACTGGGGAGCAGGGGGCAACTTCATGTTAATGGTCTTGGTCTTAGAATGGGATGTCTAGCAAGCTCATATAGGTGTGATGGTCAGGTGTCTACACAGTTTTGGCCATACAGTGCACTATAACATTTTTGATGCATAATCAATCCCATGCAAATAAAAGCACAATGAGAACAATTTGGGAAATATTCAAGGTTTTGTTAAGGTCAGAAAGGTATGCGTCACCTTTCACTTTGCCTTGACTTTTATGTTGGTTTTAAACTCTGGACACATTGCCTTGGAACTCTCATGGGATGGGCCTTTGTTACGTAATGCTTAGTTGTTCTTGTGAATGAACCAAAAAAAAGCTAAACTACCTGCCTGAACAAGCTTGGAAGTAACATAACACCACCTACACAACATTCTGGCGAGCTATGACTGTACAGACAAAGAGGCTGTCTTTGAAAACATGACTCCTTAATGATGCAACCTGCTCAGGGGACAGAAACCTGTTGAGGGCCTAAATGTCAAAATATACCTCTACAAAAGCTTGAAATTGGACACGTACTTCTGGAATCCTTTGTCTGCAAATTAATACTGCCGGTGAGACATTTACCTTCCTACAAATAGCGAGCATATTTATCATTTGTGAAATCTCAGGGGTATTATTTTTACAGCAGAAAGGTCGGGTTATTTGGAGCAGTGCCATAGCAAGAACTGCTTCTATTCCTCTAAATCAGTGTTTTTCCCACTCTGGTCGTGGAGTACCATTAAGTTTATCCTGATCCTGTCACCTCATTAACAGCCCCTCACTGAGCTAAAGTAGTAGTAATGTCAGGGCAGCTGGGACTCTTTAATTTACTCGGCTAGACCTGATCTTGTACTTATCCTGTACACCTGACAAAGGTGATCTTGCCTACAGTTCTGCCCTAAAGAACCTTTCAGTGGATGTTCAGTGGAAAGAACCTTAACTAACCCTTTTGGCAACTTTTGTTTTAAAAGTGTATACAAAAAAGCAGTTGATAAGTAAGCAGGTAAGCAGGGGAAATTTAGCATGGGAAATGATGAAGATCAGAGTTCTACAGGTTTGGTTTAAATAAAGCAGTGAGAGCATGCTCATTTTCAGTGCTTTCTCTATGACTTCATTCCCCTGATCGCTTAGTCACCTATTCAGTGAATTACTTAATCAATTAATTCCTGTGCTTACAGGGAAGACTTCTAAATATGCTAATCCTTTGAAATCCAATGTGATAATTCCAGATGGCAAGAAAATCATGTGGTAGAAGATGATCAGGGCTTTATTGATTGGAGCATGAGGTAAAGGTTTATGTAAGACAATTTGTTTTCTGTTACCCTGCGGCAAAAGCTTTCAGGTCACTCAGGAAGCAGTTTCAACAGAGCGTGACAGTTGAATCACTGCCAGTGACAGTAGCATAATGATGCATTTCTGCAAATTTCACACTGACTTCTGGGGTTGCACCCAAAACAATACCTGCTATTATTCAGATCACACAGTTACTTCCAGTACAGGTCATAATATAATTCTGTAGACATGTGCTGTAAAATAGTGGGTATTTTAAAGGTGAAATACCACCCATGTTTGAACACATCACCACTGACTGCCAACATACTTCTTTTCAAAATGCTAGCAGTCAGATTATTCAGTGAGTTTTTTCAAATTATTAAAATTATTGTTTAGGATCTCATTAAAATATACATGTATTTAAGCTACTCTAATTATTACTGGTATGTCACTAGAACACTCAATCAACTTTTGTTTGTTTTTAAAATATAAATAATTCTGAGGTGATTGTTCCACTGTCAGTTTATTTTTAAGTTTAAAGTAGAGAATTATGTAATACTTGAAAAATAGCTTTAAATTAGTATGTTAGTGAAGAAAATGAAAAAATAAATGTTACACAGACAAACTGGCAGACAAAAGGCCATTATAAATGTATAAGTTAATTTATTTTCACTTCAAAACATGTAACCTTACACACTTTTACAGACAATTGTAAATATCTGATCTCGTAAATGTATTAACATGTTATTAAGAGTCCAGATAAAAAATAATCTACTGTAACTTGTAAATGTACATAAAGTCCTGAGCAGTGTGAGTGTTGAAACTGCCCTAGCCTTATCATCAGCGGATCAAGGGTTTAAATCCTGGTAAAACTCATCCTTCTACTATCTAGATTATAAAAGAAAAAAGCTCTCAAATCCATAATAACTTTGTCAGAAAGGCTTTAAGTCATTCACAACATTTAACTCTAGTATTTATCTAACTGAAGTGCAATACTTAAACATGTGGGTAAGAACTAAGAAGAGGTCTTCAGGTTTAGCTGGTTGCCTTCTTGTTTGACTAATTGCTTAAAGTGCAATTCCAATCAGTAATTACCACACAGAAAATGGTCTAGGTCAGGGGCACTGAAACCCTTTACTTGAGCAGCCAAAGTATAACTTTTGTGGCTGGGCGTGGGCCAAAAGGACAAAACAGATGTCTAACATGTCAGCCTTATATTTTTACATGTCATCAGTACATGTAGAAAAATGTGGAGCATGCATGCTTTTATTATGTTGACAGATGCTGTATTCGTTAAAAACTTTGAGTGATATGGTTTCCTTTATATATGCTCCTAAATCTCAGTGTCAAATCTTGTCATACTTTCTTAAATGTTAAAAATCAAATCTCAAAAGAAAAACAAGATGTTATATCAAAAGTGTCTTACTGGATATGAAAGTGAGGGAGCAACAACAGCCTTCTGAAGGGCAAACTTTTTCCTATAGTTTAAATCAATTCAGCTCAATTTTATTTATGTATTTCCTTTTACACCTGATGTTGTCATTAAGCAGAATATGGATCCATGCCCCTATTGAGCAAGTCAAGAGCAACAGAGGCAAAAAAACAAACAAACAAAAAACTCCCTAAGCTTGAAGAAGAAACCTTGGGAGGAACCAAGACTCAAAAGGGGAACTCTTCCTCCTCTCGTCGCACCTACAGGCCTTTCTTTGGGAAGTCCTGGTGTAGGTAAAGCTCCTAAATAATAGAAGTGTTTTGCCCTAGTAGTTTGTAAAAGATTTCCTTGCTTTACAATACTGTTTTTCAAAGAACAGAAAAACTGAAATGTAAATGATTTTCCTTTAAAATTTAGCTATGGAAAACATTGCCTTTCTGAATAGAGGGCTTTTTTTCTCCACTGCACAAACAACTGCATATCGTAATCACAATGCAGCAGAAGAGTTTGTATATTTGCTTACAGTAAAATATTGAAGGTGCATTTACTCACTCTGCCAGTACACCGAAACTTGTCATGTTACATGCAAACTTGTTGTAATAAGCAAGCAGAAGGAATAAGGGTCACCCCAAGGGTTAGTCATTGGCGAGCACACAGGAATTAAGTGGTCAGAGTAGAACTATACTGTTTCATTATTTCATGCCAGTGCTAGAGGTGCGAACTCTGGGGGCTTGCCTGAGTCATGCTGTCTGTGTCTTCTGAAGCTTCACATTTCAAGCTAGAGGCTCAAACTGCTGTGTCACGGCCAAAAAATGGCAAAGCCATAAACATTCTGTTTCACATGGTATTGCTTTATTCCTTTACTTTATACTTATTGCAAAGCATAAATAAAAGCATGGTTTAATGTATGTAGGTACATGTTCAAAGACATTGCATCTGGTGGTGTGGCAGTCATGTTGCAATACCAGCTGCAGTACAGGAACAGTAATAATAAATCCCACTCTTTTACAAGTAATAAAAAGTTTGAAAAGTAACCAACTTTGCATTGCAAGAGGTAATTACTTGGTATATACACCACTTCAGTAGACTTACAAAAGATTCATGTTGCACATGACATGCTAATATCCCCAAGCAATGAGGGTGAGTGGGCATTTGACCCACTGCTTTTTGATCAAGTTTAAGCCGCGTAGGTCAGGAACAAAACCCTTCATCTCTCCATAACCAGGCTACTTACCTATAGGCATGAACAGACAGTCAGTCACTCAGTGACAGAACCGATTAAATTCTCCTTTTTAGTTTCAGGCATGAGAAACCTGGGCAAATTCATAGCGATTAAAGGACTGCAGCTCACAAATCCGGCAAATGTTTTAATAATGATGCCTAGGATGGCTAACTTTCTGAAATGGAATAAGAAATGTGGATGTTTAGGGGATGGACTGAGGATCTGGGTTTACTGATGACCACACATTTGATGATATTATAATATAGCCGCATTAATATTCAGTGGTAGACTTTCTATAACTATAAAGTGAAGCGAAAGTGACTATTTGTCATTGTGAACACACTCAAGCACCACAAAGAAATGTGACCTCTGCATTTAACCCATCACACGTGCACACGTAAAGCAGCAGTAATAGGCAGGGCTGGATTAACACAAAATACTTACACAAAAATATTTTGAGTACACAAAATATTGCAAGTGTTTAACACATGTTTCACAGAGAAAAGTTAATGACTGCTACACAGTTTGTTAGCTTATAAGTTACAAAGTACATGCTCTATCACTAGCCATTGCTGTACTACAAGCGGACCTGAGACAAACGTCTAATACACAGTATTTATGTTTTTCATTACACATATATGTTGACAGTGAAATTATAATAGACGATGCAGTGAAAAGACAGTATAACAGCCAGAAAACATACAACACTCTTTTTAAAGCCGTATGAAAGGCACATTTCAGTGCTGTGAGGTTGCCACTGAAAATGACCAAATGACCTGACCATCGGTCACCAAGCTTTTAAAACAATGAGCAGTAGAACTTTACAAGAGCAGTCCCAAAAAAAGAATGTATATTAGTGAAGATCGATGTTTGCTTTTAAAAACTGTACCTTTGTGCATTTCTTTGCAGCAAATTCCAAGACATTCGAAACTGCTTCACTTAGGGACCGTCTAGACATTACAGTCTGAATAAACGCCATACCAGTTTTTATCAATAGCTCCTATGTTAAGTGACCCACTAGTAAGCACACTAAAATGCAAAACAAAGTGCTGTGTCTGATTAGCCCAGTGTATACTGATTTTGAGTCAGCGGGTCACTTAACATAGGAGCTATTAATAAAACTGGTATGGCGTTCATTCAGACGATAATTTGTAGACGGTCCCTAATTGAAGCCGTTTCGAACGTTTGTCGAATATCCAACGTAAAGCGAACTTCACCGAAGTACCTCTGCGCTCTGTGGCAGGTTTCCAGTGTTCAAAGCATGACTGACCGTTACCTTTCCTGAAAACGCGGCAAGCAAAACAAAACACATATCTGATGGACGGGAAATATAAAAGCCATTGTCTTAAGAGGCACTCACCATTTATGAGCTTGCACTGGAAGTGAAATTCAGAGAAAAATAAAGATTTCTTATGTTTGTATGTGCATTCAGAAGCTTTGCTCAGACTGAATTGTTGATCTTTTCCAAGTGAGCAGAGTCCGTTCTGTAAGGATCTTCCACACTACTGGCCCGACTCAGCTGCTCCAATGCCTCTGTAGTCGGTAATGTTAAACTTGCACTCTGGTTTAGCTGTTGAGCAAGTCTCAGTTTAACATTGTGGCATTATGTTTGCGTTAGCACTACGAATAACGCTAGGCGTTACAGATTCAGAACATAAGTTTGTGCCTGCGAGAAAGATGGGGGTCCTGGTACTGCATCATCACCCACTGGTTTAAAATCCTCATGGGCTCCAGTTTAATCCCTTCTTTTTCAGCACCTGTTTCTGACCCTGATCTCTCCCACTGCGCAGAGAGATGTTGAAGCGGCGTCTTTTCCAGGTAAGTTTTGCACGTCCAATTTTGATCCTCTGAAGGTGCAGACTGTGACGCCAGATTATGTCTTTTTTTCGACGTCATCCGAACGTCCAGTAATGACGTCACCAGGAGCTCCGGATGAGGGCCAATTCTAGTCCAAATGTCACTGTGAACGTCTTTTCCATGTAAAATTTCCCACTAAACGTCTTATGGACAAGCAGATTTTGTCTATTTTGCGTCCGTCGGTTTGGCCAACGTTGAGCTAACGTTAGCTGATGGAGAGATAGGCAATGCAAATAGCCACAGCTATCCGGAGGTCCTGGGGATGTCAATACTGGACGTTCGGAAGACGTCGACAAAAAGACATCATCTGGTGTTACAGTCTGCACCTTCAGAGAAACAAAATTGGATGTGCAGAAATGACCTAGAGAAGAACGTCTGTCTGCTCTGTAGCTTAGACTCATTTTAGACATCGTTTTTTACAGATCTGCTATTTCTAGGCTCTGTGCATAAGTGCCATCTCAAAAGGTGGCATACTGTTCCAATACATCTTCCTACAGCTTCCTTTGATTGTCTGAGCAGATAACTGGAAATGCATACAAAGGTTGAGCCAAAACGAAGCCAAACGAAGCTACGGGACAATTAACTTGTACGGTTAACAGGCACTCCACCTTCTGGAACTAGTTATATACAGTTATACTTAACATGCTTTAGAAATAACACAAATAAAAAATCTAAACAAATCCCCACTCATTTCTTTCCATTTTCATTTTTATTATTTCTATCTACACAAATATTGAATAAAAATAAAAACAGTTAAAAGGTTCAGTCCTGAGAGACAGCTGTGTGTCCTCCACATCTTAGCCATAGGGAAAAAATGGGTTAGATGCCTTAAAAAAAAGTAAAATCCTTGCCTAGTTGCCTCGGCCAATCAGAGTGGTGTTTACTTGTTGGGTTATGATGACGTGCCTGCTTAGCCAATCAGAGTGCTTGAATGCTGCTAGCTTAGCAAATTTAGCCAGAGTCAGTTGATGAACTATGTTTGATTTAGCTTGAGCTGACTATAAGCCTAGCCCTGGTTAGCGCAGTGACTTTGTGACCAAACAAAGATTTTTAGGCACTATGGTCATCTTCAGTAATTCCAATGCCTACTACTAACTATCTACTACTACTACAATTCCTACTAAACTATGGCCAACGTTAAGCTAACGTTAGCTGATGGAAAGATAGGCAATGCAAATAGCCACAGCAGATTCGGGTTTTTTAAGATCACAAAGCTAAAACAGATAACACTTACATAAATTAACATAAAATTAAATGAACTGGCAGAACTTACCTTCCACTTAATGGCAGATGAGTACGCTGAGCACAGCAGAGGAAAAATTCTGATTCGCCAATTTAGCGTGGTGTTTACTGGTTGGGTTCAGAGCCATGTAGAGAGAGAGTTGCGTCAATTTCGTTCACTCCAATTGACCGTTTTTTTACAGCAATGGCAGACGCTGCATCCTTTCGATAGTTCCTGGAAGTTAGCAGTAAACAGTAATAGCTGCAGCAGAAGAGAGCATTTGTGATACTATTTTAAAAGGTAAGAAGAAGATTATATATTTACAGCGAGTCTGAATTAAATGAATTTTTAATTTAAAGAATGCTAGTGAATTTTCTCAGGCTAAATGAGCAGATTTAAAGCACGTTAACAGATAAAGCTAGGCTAGGTGTGTATAAAGTTATAAAGTTAGTGTATAAAGTTAGCCAAATATACAATAACGCAACACAGCCACAGCAGCTACTAAACTCTTCTGTCTTCATTCAGTTTTATCCAACATTGTGGGACAGAGTATTTTTTTGTAGGGTTGGTGCTAAATTTAAATATACAGTAACATTGGGATTGGGGGTGAGTGAGGGTGGTAAATTGAGGAGACCCATGTTGAGTATGAACTAATGACTATTTTTGAGATACATTACTAATGATATGTGTTCAGACACATATTTGAGCCTCAGTTCAGGCTAAAAACCAGTTAAAACGGGATCATTCCAGGCTAATTGAGTTCTGCTCAGTACTAAAGGTATTTACAGGTCATTACTAAACCTATATTATATTACTGTTATATATCAGCAAATCTGTTTGTACAGCCAATTAAGTGTGGGTCTCTATCAAGTTAGTCTTCATCTCACCTTTCAAAGTCTATAAAGTATAGGTGTTTCTCACCCTTTCTCCCCTTTTCTCCCTCTCTTTCAGAACAAGCACCATTTTACCCTGCACCCAGTCTCCACTCTTTGGGTTTTGCGAGCCTTTCCCTGTCGCACATTTTAAATAAACCTTAACATTGACCTTTCCAGTGATGTAGCTCTTTATTTGTGAATAAATGTAATGTGTGAATATGGTTTTCACATTTTTGTTGTATCTCTAGTAACAGTGAGATTGCTCTGGTTTACTTGAGCCAATTTTTTTCTCCTCTCTATGGGAGTGGGGAACCTGTACAAACAACATTATCGTAACGGCAATATTGTAGAATATTAAGGGATCCATATTATGTTCATTCATAATGCCCAAAAAGTCTAGCAGCACACAACCCCATTGACAGGAATCACTGAGAGTGAAAGGTGAAAGTGATTGTCATTGTGATCACATCTGTAACGAGATGTATGTACTCAATGCTATTTAGTTGACCTGTCAGTGGTTTTAATGTTGTGGCTGATTGTTTTATATGCCAGGACAACACTGAAAAGACAAAGACTGCTTGACATGATATGGAGTTTATTAGAGATTATTTAGTGAATTGATGACAGTAATATTGAGCTGATTGTTTCTGTCTGAAAGTGATAAAGGCATTAAATTATTAAGATTACTTAAGCCTTCAGTTACCATCAGATTACTGTTACCAACACTTAAACATTAAACTGATTATTCTGACAAACATTCCTTCTCATCCCCTCCCTCTAAAGTTATCTATAAATATCATAATATTATGTCTCTTGGCTTCCATACAAGTTTAAAAAAAGATTCAAAGCGATAACCATCACGCTCTGTAAAAAAAAAAAAAGTGAACAGTGAAGAAAACGCCAGCTGTTCACACTAATCTTCAAATAGTGCTGACATTTACATAAATGGGACAATGTGCTGTAGAAAATTTGTTAATCAGTGACTTCGCTGGCATTTAATTTACCATAAATCATAATTTAGCGTCTCCGTATCAACAAATTCAGCCCGCAATAAACTTCCGGGAATTATTAGAGGTCTACATAAATCACATGACAACCAAGCATTTTGAACTTCCATTGTCGCAACTCTCTCTCTACATGGCTCTGGTTGGGTTATGATAACGTGCTTCCTCAGTCAATCAGAATGGCATTGACTAGTTGAAATCATAAGAAAGCCTACCACAATTTTTTCACAAATTGCATTTCCAAATAAATAAATACCTAAATTGGTTGATTATTAAATAGATAACAAAATACTGTACTCAAATAAATAATTAGTAATATATGATGTTTTTTCACAAATAATATGTTTGCTTGCTTGCTTGCTTGTGGTTGTCCATCGAATCAGATGATGACGTCCACTTCTGTCCTTCATCCTTGAGTTCTTTGATGGCTGTATAGTCCTATCCTGGACCCACATGTTCTGTTGCAGGTAGGACATTAAAGTAGTGGTAGTGGTGTTACTGGCAACCACAGACGTATTTCCCCTCATTAGCCTCCTTTTTTGTTTCCTGGCTGTCTTCTCCTTCTCTAGTGCTTGGATCCCTGCTGAGCACAGCTGTCGCCAGATGTTGCGATCAGCAGCAATGCGCGCCAGGTCCCACGGCTTGATGTTACACCTCTTGAGCGCTGTTTTTACCTGGTCTTTGTAGCATTTCTTTTTACCTCCATTAGAGCGCTGACCATGGTCTAGTTGCCCATATAACACTTCAGGAGGAAGATGACTATTGGGCATCCTAATAACATGCCCTAGCCATCGCAGTTGATGCTGCATGATAGTTGCCTCGATACTCATACAGCCTGTCTTGCTGATTATGTCTGTGTGAGGTACTCAGTCCCGCCAGGTAATCCCCATGTTACACTGAAGACAGCGCATGTGGAAGTGTTCCATGGCCTTGATGTGCCGACTGTACATGACCCATGCTTGGCAACTGTAGAGGAGGGTGGTGATGCACCCAGCTTGGTAAACACAGACTTTGGTATGGAGATGTAAATTCTTGTTCTGAAAGACCCAGCGCCTCGGTCTCCCAAAGGCAGCTGATGCTTGATGGATTCGGTGCTGGACCTCGTTGTCAATGCTGTTATCGTCAGAGAGAATACTCCCCAGGTATCTGAATGATGGAACTACTGTCAATTTTTTACTAGAAAGAGTAAAGACAAGTGGTGTGGGCGGGATGTTGCTACTCCATTGACATACTACCTCTGTTTTGGCAATGTTGATGGTCAGCCCAATCCTGCTGTAAGTCTGGAGATCTTGCGGAGTGTGAGACACAATAGCACAGTCATCTGCATACTGTAGCTCAAGGACCTTCACCCTATTGAGCTTGGTGGTTGCTTGCAGCCGCCTGTAAGCTACTGTTACCCCACTGTTGTTCTCAATCTCCTTTTGGAGAAGCAGGCTGACATATATGAGAAAGATGTTAAATAGTACAGGTGCTAGTACACACCCCTGCCGCACCCCTGTTCCTCTTGTCCTCCTACTGTCACCCTAGAGGTCATTCCTTCATGAAATTGACGCAAATTTGTTGGGGCATCCAATCCAGAGGAGGATGTCCCAGAGAAGATCTCTCTGCACAGTATCGAAGGCTTTGGAGAAGTCGACAAAGGCCATGAACATTCCTATGTTGCTCCCTGCACTTTTCCTGAAGCTGCCGGGCTGTAAAGACCATGTTGACTGTGCTCCTGTTCTTTCTAAACCCACACTGTGACTCGGGTAGCATTGTCTCTGTAATGTTGTTAATCAGCCTCTGGAGCATCACCTTGCTGGCCACTGCAAGGAGTGATATACCTCTGTAGTTTCCACAGATTGCCTTGTCACCCTTGTTCTTATAGATGGTGACAATCCTGGCATCTCTCCACTGCTGTGGAATGATCTCATCTGCCCAGGCCTTGACAATGTATTGGTGAAGTGTTCATGTATAGAGGTAACTCCCCTGCTTTAGCAGTTCTGCAGGGTTTAGGTCAGTGCCGGGGGACTTCTTGTTCTTCAGGGAGTGAACAGCTGATAGCACCTTTCGAAATGTTGGGGTCTCGTTGAGGCTGTAGATTTACAGATTCTTAGTCAGTTTTCTTAGAACAGAGTGGTCTACATCAGCATCCTGGTTTAGTAGGGTGCTAAAGTGTTCAGCCCACCTTTCAAGTATTTTATTTTGATCTTTCAGGATTTTCTGACCATCTGATGTTTTCAGGGGAGTGATACTGTGGGA
>JBBPDA010089206.1:0-11896 GCA_037974385.1 Arnoldichthys spilopterus
TTATTTTTGTGACCATTTTGAGTTTTTCTTTCATTGACTGAAGGGTACCAACAATTTTGTCCATGTGTGTATGTGTAGCTGTATATTTGAAGTTGTTTTAGGTGTTTTGTACTAGTCACTGATAGTCTGTATAGTCCATTTTTGTCTTTGGCACAGTGAACTCAATATAAGCTGACTATTTCTCATTGTGAACACACTCAAGCACCACAACAAAAATCTCTTTATGTAATAGAGCATCAGGTAAAATTTTTTGATTCAGCATCCCTGACAGATTGTGCTCAGGGACAACATTTTTTCTTTCTCCTAGGCTCATGTGACTTTCTTTATTGTTTCTCATGCAGTTACTTTTAAGGGCTTGAAGTCATAAACATGGTTTCTGGCCTTACCCTACAGAGACTGAGATTTCTCTGGATTCCTTGAATCTTTTTACAATACTGTGTACTGAAGTTGGTGAAATATCTAAATTCTTTGTAGTCTTTCTTGCAAAATATTTTTCATGAACTGATTGACCATTTTCAAGTGGTGAGCCATGACTCATTTTTGCTTGCAAAGATGAAGTCTTTAATAAACACTTAAATAGTAGTGTTTTTGTACTTTTGTCAGTAAATAAATGTGAATATTTTGAGTTTTATTGCATTTTTCAAAATAAAATACCTCAATTTTTCTGAAAATGGTGTTTTTGTGCTGAAGAACTGTCAATACTGTTTCTTAGATAAAATTGTCATACATTTAAAGCACTGCCGTATTGCTTCCAAACTTGTCTTGCCTGACTAATGAAGGGCAAGGGGATAATTGTGTATATATCATTTTTATGTGCCTATAACAAATTTACTGTATCTTATTTTTTTTAATTGTTTCTTTTTTTCCTAATGTATTTATTTATATTTTACACATTTTTAAAATCCCAGTTGCTGTTTATGCTATGTCAAAATTCCTGTTGTTTCTTCTCTTGTAAAGTTCCTTAAAGTTACTAAGTTTTGTTCCAACAGCAGCAAAATAATTCTACCTTCCTTTTTGTCCTCCTAGAAAAGCCTCAACTTCAACTGCCCAGTGTGTGAGGAGCAGTGGAGCTGGTCTCAGGTCAGAGGTCAGCTCCAGCTCTCTCAGGCTCAAACTGTAATTCTGGACTCTCAGGTCATTCGCATCATGCAGGACCAGCCTGACATTTACAAAAAGGTGGGTCACTGTGCTGCATTGTCCATTCAAGCACAAATCCATTTTGAACCTACTGACTCAACAATACTTACAAATGTAGCTATGAAATATGAAGTTAGTGTTGTGAGGAAATAGTGTGGTGTGGTGTGTGTGCATGTGTGTGTGCTCTATGCTCTGCATAAACTGATAACAGAAGCCCAGAAAAGAAGAAAAGGTAAAAATATCATTGTGCTGTTAATAACATGCTGACTCTAATCCAGCTACACCACATTACCTCTAGGCCTGGATGTATGACTAATATCCACGCTGTGAAAACAGATGTTTTATTCATACATTCTAAATGTGTGTGTAATGTCTGCTGATGCATGGCTTAATATGCAGATACCCCCTGCTGCCTTAAATAAAGAGGACAGAGCCTGTAGCCTCAAGGAAGGTTTCAGAAGTCTTTGTTAAAAATACACACATGCACACACACATCACTCTCACTTTAGAGCAGGTTAAATAGCTTTTGTTTAAATTTGGATTGATTTATTTACTTGTGCTAAATGAATTAACCACTTGCTGAGAACTGAGGTACAGACAACTTCCATCATGAGGGAATAACACAGGTCGATAAAGGGAATTTTATTGTTACATATTACGTTCATGTGAAAAATACGTATATCTGTATAATTATTGATTTTTGTTATTTATATATATATATATATATATATATATATATATATAAATAAACAAATAAATATTTGAAACATTTTACCCATATGGTGCCTACAGATAAAGGTGATATATTTGAACAAAACCACAAAGAAAAATAGCCTTTTCAGTCATTAATTTATAATAATAATCTTCTGAAGTACTCCCTTGGCCTCAGAAGCTAGTATTACCCCTTTAGCAGAAATAATATCTTGAAGGGATTTTGCATAATTTGTCATCAATGCACTCTTTATGTAATAAAGCTTCAGGTTAAATTTCTTGATTCATTATCCCTGACAGATGGTGCTCAGGGACAACATTTTTTCTTTCTCCTGGGCCCATGTGACTTTCTTTATCACAACAGCATGATTGTTTCTTGTGCAGTCTCTCTACAGAGATTTCTCTAGATTTCTTGAAGCTTTTCACAATATTGTGTACTGTAGATATATCCACAAATCCACAAAGAAAAATAGCTTTTTGAGTCGTTAATTCATAATAAGAATCTTCTATGGTACTCCCTTGGCCTAGAAGCTAGTATTACCCCTTTATAGCACAAATAATATCTTATGCATTTTGCATAATTTGTGATCAATGCACAATTGTATCAGTTGATTTCAAGGTGTTTAAAGGGTTTTCTTGCATGGAATAGTTTTTTAAATCTAACACACCATTTCATTGTATCAAAGAGGGTGAAATGTTTGCTAGTTTTCATGGGATATACATAGAAACACAAGGTTATTCTGATCTTTTAGTATTTGACATATTGCCAAATTGGTATTAATAACTGAAGATAAATCCTGAGAATTCACCTCTTGAACATTTACATCATTACTACAGACAGACAGACTTACAGCACCATGTTTATTTTAGAGCCCATCAAAAAGGGCACTATGCACACCAGTGATGGGTACCACAGGCTTTAACTCTAATACATTGCAGTCAGTACAAAACTATAGCACATGTCTGGTCTTCTAAGGCCTAACATATGCATGCTTGATTTTTTGCTGTTTGATCATCAGACAAGCTCTGTCTCTGCCCTGCAGTGTCCAGTTTGTTCAAGTATCCTGCTTCGCCCTATGGACAGCGCTGGACGTCCCTGCCCTTTCTCTAGCTGTGCGTATTGTTCCCACACTCATCACTTCTGCTGGTCCTGTTTTGCCCCGTGGGTCTTCCCCAATGCTGCTAGCTCGGGTCAGTGCAGTAACCGCTCCTGTCATATAGTTGCCACATTGCTGGCATGTGAGACTGTGACAGACACTGGGAGTTCAGTTGTGGGCTGCCCAGTTTTTCGAGCTTGTCCTCAATGCTACACACTCACTACGCCCCAGTCGGACTCTAAATATGTTGCGTGCCTTGAATGCACTCACCACTTCTGCTACATTTGCCTGGACAGTGAAACAAGATGCACAGAGAGAGATCATCATAGCCTGGTCTGTAAGAAACCCAGAGCAGAAAGGCAGAAATTCATCACATAAGTGTATGGTTTATAATAGACGTTTCTTCATCTAACAGTCTTACAGTATTCTTTAATACTAGATCTATAAATCATAAACTAAATATCAGAAGGTATTTTGAGTTATATTTGGGCATTAGCTTGGAGTAATTATATGATAAACAATGTAGTATTTTGATCATTTTTAAATAATTTATTGTCCATATTTTGTTCCTGATGTAGTACAGATTTCTCAGACACTGGGGAATTATGTAAATATGTATTTTGATATATGCACTCAAAGTGCAAGAAAATATTATTTGAAAAGACAGCATAGAAAAAAACATTTTGCCTCCCTTATAGAACCTATTTGTGGATGGTTCTTAAACAAACCACTTTGGGATGGGATGTATATGTGTGAACAATCTTTTTTCATGTTGAAAGCACCTCTACACAATGTCAAGGTTCTTATAAGAACCCTACATTACTTTAAAAAACAGGGATGTTTAAAGTTGCCTTTGTAGCTTTTTTTGCCATCTGAATGTTAGTAATGCTGTCTCTGTGAACTTTAGGAAGCTCCTTCAACATCACCATGGCTGCTACTTCTTACATGAAATTGGCCCAATCAATGGCAGTGACTTTATAATGACAAATTTCCAAAAAAATCACTTTCAATTTTTGTTTATTCAGTTTTCTGTAGCAGTAATAAGTAGATTTTTAGCCTTCACATGTATGCTTTGTGTTAATATAATATCAGAACAATTTTCCCTTTCGTTTTTGTTTATGCTTATAAATGCATACTTTTTACTCAAAAGGCATTGTGTGCATATATTTGTAAAGATTGTATACACTGGAAGTATCTTTATAAAAACAGGAAAAAACTTTTTTCCATACATTTCATTAACAAACAACTCTTTATGGAAATAAAAAGGTTCTTCTGTGGCCCTTTGCGTCTATGTGTTAGGATGTAGAGAACTGGTAGAGAATTATAATAGAATCATTTTATACATATGTCTGGAACAAAGTAGATCATACATGATTTAAAACATTGATTCCAGTAGTGAACAATAAAGTTTCTGTTTATCAAATTGATTTTTTTGTCAGTGTGTGCTAGCTTTGCATGAGTGAAGGTGGCTTTACAGAGTAATCATGAATAAAGCTTAAATTAAATAAATAAATAAAGCTGAATTTCAGAAATTGTGGAACAACTACCATTAAAATGGATTACAGACTTCATGGAGAGTGTCACAATGAGTCAAATCCCTTTTAATGATTTTACACACCATGTGTGTATGACAGTGAGAGACCGGGGGTAACAAGAGGACACTCCCACTGATGGCACTTTTAGAGGTGCAGGGATTACTTCTGCCACTTTTCCTTTCATGAGCTCTGGTCATGTGGAAAATCACAACTTGTGGATGAGGACAGAGAGAGAAAGAGAGGAGCTCTGAGAAAAGAGCAGTCTCCATTTTACTTGATCTGTTCCACCATATTACTGCTGTAACCAAATGCATGATAAAATGTAATACTTCAGACTGTATTTCAGTTGTAACACTGAGAAATTCTGCTGAAAGTGCAGCATGTTCAATCTGTGCCATATCTGTGTTTGCGAAAGTGGAAGAGGATTTTAGGACAGTTATTGCCAAAACTTTAGTGTTAAACATGCACTCTAAATGTAATTTATTATGTATCCCAGTTAACAATGTAACTAAACATGTAATTACATTTGAGTAGCATTGCAAAACTAAAGTAATTAATATCTTGGGTTTAAACTTCTTAGGTTAAACATATCAAATGTAATGCTCTTTTAGACAAATAGGCCTCAGTCTTCATGATCGGAGTCCAGAACTTTCTATGAGTTACTTGTATATCCCCCCTCCTCCACTTGTGTATCTTGCACTCAAGCTTGATTATTACAGAGGTGTGAAGATCAGGCTGGTAGGCAGCAGAGAACTTATCATTTAGACAAATGTCTTTCTTTAATTTACTACTTTTAAACAATCATATACCACATATTTAAACATGAACTAATGCATTATTCGTTTCATACAAATCAGTAACCAATAGATGAGTTTTATTCAATGCTAAAGTGTAAAATATTCTAACCCATTATGACACAAGTGCTGTTACAAAGAGACAAATTTTCTACATTGTTTCATTAACAATTCAAAATGATACATTCACCATGAAATAAATGGCAGCTGTCACTGTCTCTGAAAAACACCATATATGGCAACATTTTTGTTGCAAAGTTGTTGTTGTCAGTTCCAGTTTTTAGCCCCTTTTCATGATAATACCACCACCATGCTTCACTGTGGGTATGGGATTAAATAAGTAATTCTTATTTGACCAGAACTGATGAGCTGAATTATTGCCACACAGTTCTATTTTTGTCCATCTAACCAGAGTTTTTGTTATTAAACCAGTTTTACTTACAGGGATGTTCACAGTTGCCTCTGTAGCTTTAGGAAGCTCCTTTACCATCACCATGACTGCTACTTCTTGCAGGAAATCTGCTAATGGCAATGACTTTATAATGACAATTTTCACAAAAACTTTCAATTGTCTTTCTGTCAGCTTTCACAAGAATGTTTTTGTAGCTTTAATAAAAAACATTTTGGCTACTACATATATGTGTAGTTTTAATATATTGTCTGAACACTTTTCACTTTTTTTTATTTTAAACCTGTTTTACTTTATGCTTATAAATGTCTACTTTTTGTCATATATAAAAGTAAAAAGGCATTATGTGCATATATTTGAATGACTGTATACGCTAGAAGAATCTTAACAAAGAGAGAATTGTCCGACTTTAAGGTATATAAAAGCTTGAAATCTGAGTTCAATCCTTAGTGAGAGACTTTAACCAGCATGTCACTGTAGTTCTTCTAGTGGTTTCCTGACTCATCATTTAAAAACTACAAATTTGGTCACAATTCAGTTGGCCAACACTCTGATCCCTTGAAAACAGTAGATAATGCAGACATACATGCAGGATTTACCCCTAAGAAGCCTGTGCTAGATTATAAATACAAACCAACAGTCTCTGTCCACAGTGACACCATTTCTTTCTTTAAATTACATGTAGTTAATTTACAGACAGATTCTTTCCAAGTGCTAAGCTCATCACTCAGGTCCTTCATTGGCCTTAGCAGATATGTCCAGCATGGCATGAAGCTCCCCTGGCTCATATCCCAGCACTGCTTGTAAGTTGTAGGCAAATTGGTACACATAACGTTTTGCCGGAAGTTTTGTGGAAGATGTTTTTATCATAATAGTAGCGAAGTCCTCGACTGAGCTACCTGTGTCACAACATAAAAGCATATCAAGACAAAATGAGTCATTCTGTCAAAGTTTATTTTTCATATGACCATTTTACAGCTCACTTAAAAGACTGCATAAACAGGGGTGTCCAGTCTTATCCAGAGTGCTTGTGTGGCTACAGGTGCGCAAACAAAAGCTCACTTTACTTGACTGGTTTCAGTCTCAAAACAGCTGATCAAGTCCCTGCTTTGATGGAAGAAAACACACAGCTAAGCCGGTCACATTAATAATGTTAACAACAAATCACACAATATTTGTACCTGACATTGGTTATTAATTCTGACCTTTTTATTGGCAAATTCTGTTAACAGGTTTATTTAAACAAAATCAAAACACCTGTGCATAGGCTTGTCATGACAATTAGACAAAGGGATAGTGTCAAAATCCCAGCACTGCTATCTTACAGTGACATTTGAATGTAATATTTTTGTATCATAGTTTTTATTTGTGGAATACATGGACTTGGGAATGAATGTTTTGAAGGAAAAAAAATCAATGAAAACGTGGCTTTCCCTCATATGACCTTTAAAAAGCAATGTCCACAATATCCTATAAAATGGAAATTAGGTAGAATACCAATAATTACCAATAATTAGTCTATGATCAGTACTACATAGTGGATTTTTCATATTGTTGCTATCCAAAATGTTAATGCTACAGTAGAAGGAAAAGCATTATTTGTTTCCAATGTAAGTTAATGCCAAGTCCATGTAATGTTTGAGCATTCTTGTTGCTCCTCATGTAAAGAGTTTAACACAATATAAAGTATGACTTATGTGGTTTATTGATGTTAAAAATAAAAATGGGAAAACGGGGGTACATTTTTTTTGGACAACAATAATATGCTAAACTTATCTTGTAGCATAAAATCACCACCTCATCAGGGTCTGTCAGTTTGAATTCCCATCCACCTCCTGTCCAGCTGATAACTGGCTGGCAGTTTTGATCTGTGAGGAGCTCCAACAGAAACTGCCAGAGCTGAATGGGTCTACTATCTATTGGACAAGAAACCACATGGACAGGACAACAAAGTATCCAGTTCTCCTGCAGTATGCACCAGCTATTAAGCATGCATGTTTTCTTTAATGAGGTGTGTTGTGTTGTACATTAGACATTGTACAATGTATATTATTTTTCTAAACTGCATTTTTTTTCAGAATTAAATTTTTTTTACTCTCAGGTATTGCAAATGGCAATTAAGCATTTCATCCGTGCTGCTGGGAGGACCAATTAACTCATTAAGACAAAAGCTTAGCCATGTGACACAGGAAAACATTTAGGATCTATATGGAAATATAAACTAATGTTTTATTTGTTATGGTTCATTGCTTAGTTCTTTTTCTGCACCTGTATTTTTAACAGCACTTTTAGCAAGAATGCCACCAAAAAGGCCAAAATACAAAACTCCAGTAATGAAAAAAATAGAATTCAACATAAAAAATTTTTCACTTGTAGAATATTAATTGCTTTTAATAATTGTGACATACACGCCCCCGTGTTTTCCATGTGTCTGTGTTTTGATTGTCCTCGTGTTCGTCTAGCCACGCCCCTGTCAGCTGTTTTTCACGTTTGTAGTCCCAGGTGGTAGTAATTTATTTTCCTTATTTAAACCCCTTGTTTGGTTCTGTCGTGGTCGTTCTACTGTTGTTTTACCTGTGTCCATGTCGTGTCGTGTTTCTTGTTCCGTGTTCGAGTCCTGTTTATTTTCTTTTGTGTTTGTTTGTAGTCTTTAAAATAAATCGTCATTATATCGTCTAAACTTGCGCTCACTTCCTCAATCACTGCCGAATCCTTGCAATAATATAATTTGTGCTAATAGTTTCAATTCTTTTTCACTCTGAATGAACACTTTTCATTTGATGATTTTCAATCATGATCATTTATGAATATATTCCATCTGCTTTAAAGAATCAATGACTCGCCGTTACTAACAGACCAGCAGACTTTACTATTTGAACACATTAATGAATCTAGGACAGGTAATAAAACACATATGTCACCTTATCTTTTATACTACAGTCATTTTTTTCCCAGAGAGTGAGCAGGACCACTGCTCTGAAATCAGGATCACTGTTCTGAAATGTAGACTTCAAGGAAATAGTGTATAAATGTTAGTAAAGATGGAAAAATTTTCATTTAACAGATTCATACCTGTGTATCCAGCTAAAACAACTGCTAGCACCACTGCACTGCTCAAGTCCACTTTATCTTTTACAAACTTTTTAAAAGTTATATGAGGTGAAGGAAGGAAGAGCTCTTCACATGTGGACTCCTCCTCCCTCCCCCTGTGGAAATTCCACCCCCTGTGACAAGTCCATTGCATGGGATTTGCTGAGCCAAGCAGCGGAGGTAGTAACTCCTTGTCCACCATAGCCTAATTCTTTTTCAGCAGCACATTCTGACATAAGATAAAGCAAAAACAATGAATGTTATTAGGATTGATCTGTGTGAAATATCTGTGTTGCAAAACATGGGACTATTTTCTTGACCTTTTTTGTGGAGTTTTAGCAATTCAGAAAATGACAAGCATAAATCTTCTGTTTGGCTAGTTAAACAGCAAAGAGGACACATTGATCTGAAGAAGATGTATCCATTAGTACTGCTCACAACATGCAGCAAGTCAAATCAATCCCATACTTCTGAATTGCCAGGCAGATGCTGGTAGCTCTGTGTGTCTGAAGGGTCCCTTCTGTTTGATCTGTGAATAGTTCTGATGTGTTGGACTTGCAGGTTCCAACAAAAGCAGGTGCACCTTGGCCATAGTTTGGTGGTCTGCTGAAGGGTGTGTAAACTGTGTGTTTGTATAAACCATTCTCAGCATAGCATTCTGAAAAAGATTGTTTACTAAAGCATATTAGAGCTTGTAGGAAGATAAATAAATTCTAATCAGTGTTAACATGTAGCACCAATTGAAGATAAATGACACAGTGAGGATTTACCCATGCTCGGCTGGGACTGGCAATGAGGAGATGAAGCACAGAGGACCAGAGGGGCAGAGTAATCGTATTCACACTCTGAAACACACAAACACACAAAGCATTTGTTTTAATACAATATCATACATAACATTATGCAGTTATTAATACTTGTGTTCAATTTCTTTAATTACAATAATAATCCAGTTCACACCAGTCTGAGCAGTCCTGTACATTTTAGCCCACGACTCAAAGTACTGAGGGTGTGTCTGTTCTCTACACTGAGAACTGGGATTGAAGTGCAATGATTTTACTGGTCAGTAAAACCCCTTTAGAGCATCCCAGTGTTGCTAGTGTAGTGTAGTGGGCTAAATAGGACAGGACCAGAAGATTATGTTGGCTCATAAAAAGTCTTATGCAACACACCTGGCCAAATGACACGTGCAAATAAGTACATAATCAACAGTGAGCATATTTAATATGGCATTTTTTTTGCAAAGTTTAGTGCTATAAGTGCAATAACTTTTGCACAGGCCACAATTTTCAGGTTTTTTTTGCCCCAGTATGGTAAATTAAGCACATAAACAGTAGTTGTACATTAAAAAGTGCAGAAATGGCTTTTATGTAGAGGATGTGTTCCTAATTTCACTTAACAAAATGTAGTTTTCCACTCCATTTTTAACAATATATGTAATAAAGCCTAAAATGAAAACCGGAGAAGGAAAATATCCTTAAATTTGTTAACTAACTATTTATTGAGTAATTTTGTGTCGTTTCTGTTGGTTCATGCAAAAATCAGTTGCTATCTTCAAATCAAAAAGAACTGTAAACCCTGAACCCTTAGAGAAGAAATAATTGTGCATTTTAAGTTGTAGATGACATTGTAGGTGACCCCTACCTGCACTTACACACACTACACTAATAGTTGTGGTGGAACAGCCTGGAAATTGCCCTTACCTTTACGTATAGTATCCAAATGTTCCCATAGAATTTCTCCAGCTGTGCAGTCAGTGATCAGCTCCAGAAATGTCTCTCTGTCCAGATCACAGACTTTGCTTCCAGACATGTTCCTCAATTCCAGGTTTAGACTTTTTAACCCAAACTCAGTCTGACACCAGTTCAACCAATAGCTCACCTCCCGCTCTGCCCACAGCCAGGGATCTGTCACAAACAGAGGCGGCATAACGTTTAACTCATGATAATCATCAAATCAGTTTAGGTTGGAATCTTTGTGAAAGTCCTTTCCATGAGGAAAATGAAGCCGGTTTTTCCAGAGTGAAGCCAGCGAAGATGGCATGGAGCGCCTGCTCAAGCAGCTCTTTGCTGGTGGGGGTAAGAGGGGGCACCTTCAGACTGTCCAAGTCTAGAAAACATGCGCGCACACACACACACACATACTATATACCGTACATATATATATATATATATATCCTGTTTGTTTATTTCTTTTTTTTTATTTAAAATTTCAGAATTTCTTGATGGAATAGAAATGGAAAAGAAATTCATAGTTTTGAAGGTTTTTGCTACGTCTGTAAAGTTGCCATTCTGTAGGTAAGAGGTTTTGCTCTGATTGATTTACATGTATAACTGCAAATGTATCAAATTATTTGAATCAAATTATTTACTCAACGTAACATATTAGGGATAAAAATAAAAAAAAATTACCTGTGAAAAAGTTATAGTGCATTTAATATTTAGTTTTATTCTTTTACAAAAAATTTTATTCACCAGAGTATGCAGACAAATATTAATTGTGTTCTCTGAAGATATATATGTATAATATCAACAGAACATGTCATTTGACTGGGAGTGTCGAAAATTCTGCAAACTATTGTATATAACCATACTGTTCCATCACAGCAAAACCTGATTGCTAATTACTAGCTATTACTAATTACTGTTGTACCTTTTTTCAAAATAAATGGAAGTTTTTGCTGGTTTTATCAGGACATTCACACAATTTAAAAAGCTACTTTTGTTTTTCAATGACCTCATAAATGACAATATGGAAAAAATTGTTTTAATAACTATTTATCATGTGTTATAGTTTTACTGAATAAAGCAGCAAGCAAGAATAAGTAAGAAAAAAGGGAACAAAAGTATTTGCCATAGGAGGTCCATTCCATCCTGCCTTAGGAAAATGAGAAAGGAAATGAAACAGATGAGATGTAATAGAGAAAGAGAGAGAGGACCAGGGCTTATATCCAGGCTGGTGGGGTGATGGATTCATATGTCTTATGCACTAGGCGGAGGTTAATTTAATATTATATAATTTAAAATATGGAGATTCCAAAGTTCTAAGATTTTGGAGCACTTCATGCTTCCATCTGCTGAAAAGCTTTATGGAGATGAAGATTTCATTTTTCAGCACGACCTG
>JBBPDA010089237.1:0-11894 GCA_037974385.1 Arnoldichthys spilopterus
TTGGAGTTGTAGCCGGCTGAGAATACATGAGGGAACTGTGGTGAGGTAAGTGTGTTAGTTGTTGTTGTGGGTGTGTGAGTCTCCTGTAGGAGGAGAATGTCTGCCTGAAGTTCTTTCAACTGATTAAATATTTAAAATTTTTTTCCCTGGAACCCAAACCCCACACATTCCAAGTGACGAATCTTAATGTACTCATTTTTAAGCTAGCTAACCGAGTGTAAGAGGTTTCATATAAGTGTGTGCACCTGTATGCGTGTGTGGATGCGTGAATGTATGTGTATGTGTGGATGCATGCACATGAGCATGTAATTGCACATGGATATCTGTATGTGTGTGTTGTCTGTTGTGTACCTGTTGTGTATCTGTGTGTATTTGGTTTAGAGCCAGTGCTGGTGCGTGCGACTATGTGTGTGGTGTTGGTATGCTGTTTGTGTGTGTGTGCTGTGTGGGATGCAGCTAAACAAACTGTGATATTAAATGTCATATGAACGGTTAATTGTTGAGAAGAGAAGAAAAAGAAAAAGGTAAAAATAATGATAAATGAGAAAGATGACAGAAGAGATACGCAAGTAGTGCAAACACCAGTGTTACATTTACAGTACATTTCATTTACGGTTAAGTAGTTGAGACGAACAAATAAAGCTTAAATGAAGACATGCCTATTAACAGAATAGAGAAGTTATGTTAATATGGAACATATTGTCAACAGAGATGGCCGCTCGGGAACCTCCGTCGATGAGACATTTCCTGATGGGGAACAGGACTCTGTGCCGCTGCAGGATCTCCTGGGGAAACTGGTCGTTGACGCTGAAGTCTGTTCCTCTCAGTTCCCTGCCTCTACTTTTCACTAGCTCCTTTTGCTTGAAATGTTCGAATTTGGCCACCATAGGTCTGGGCCTACGGTTTCCGGGCTTTCTTCCTCCAAGGCGATGGACACAGTGGAAAGTGATGTTTTTAACGGAATCCGCTGGAAGCTTCAGTTGGTTCTGAATGAACTTTTTGATAGTTGACTCTGGATCCTCTTCAGTCACCTCTGGGATACCAGCAAAGACTAGATTGTCCCTCATGCTTCGAGCCTGTAGATCTAGCACGGTTTCTTTAATTTTTTTATTTTCCTCCGAGAGCTGGCTCATACCATCGGTGAGGGATTTTACAGACTCTCTGAGGACTGAGTTCTCTGCCGTAAGTATTTCTACTTGTTGCTGGCTAAATTCTAGCGATTCGCGTATAGCCTGAACTTCCCTGTGTAGTATTTCTAACAGGGACAGGCGTCCGTTGAAGCTGGCTAATTTAGTATTTATAGAGTCTAAGATGGTAATTACGTCTCTAGAAGGTGACACGGCCGCTTCTGGTGAGTCCTCGGCCCGGCTCCTCTTGGTGGACGGAGTGGTTTTGTTCACTGTCGGTGTTTTGGTGAGCGTCGGAACCTTGGGTTTACCCATGTGAAGCGGTCGTAGCACTCGTCAAAAAACCTAAATAAGCTTTCCAGATCTTCTACCGGTCCCTCCAGGGTGAAACAGCTGAAAAGATATGAAAGGAGTTACTATTATAGAAAAAATGGTAGATTTTTTTACCTTTTAGGCTGCCCTAGGCTGGCGGATAGAATTAATTAGAAGTTGTTTTGTGTTTTTTCAGCAGCGCGCCGCCATGTTGGTGTGTCGTCGTCCCGTTGGCGTCTCACTAGCACCCCATGTGGCCAGGTGTGAACATACTTCACCTGTAGCCCATTTCCTGCACACCTGCTGAACTATTTCTGTTTGTTCTATTTTGAGTAATACATCAATCTGAAAGTCCTACGTCGTACAGGGACAAAAATAACTTCAGAAACGGTGTGTATTTGATTAGGTATTGACTAAAATATCTAACCAACCTTTTTAGAATCTTAGTTCTCCCTTTTTTTTATAATATATATTTTTGGTACCAATCAGAAGCCTTGATTGTTACACTGGAAGACCAGAAAATACAATATAACTGGTGAAAGGGAGAAGAGGAGAAAAGATTAGAGACAGCAGACTTTAGCAATGCATAGAATTCTTGATAATGGCTATAATTACCTTATTAATATATATAATTACATTAGACATACATTATAAAAAAATTTATGAAATAACTTCACCCCATGTCCATTTGTTAATTTTTTTTGATAAAGGCAGGAAAAAGCCCACAAATTGTGTTCAAATCTGGTTGCAAGTGAGCCTTACATTTTCTTCATTTCTGTTTTTCATTTTCTGATTCGCCCTAACTGATTCAAATGAATGTGTGCTGTGCTCTAAAACCACAATGCCTACCAGCAAAATCTTTACTATTTTCTACCAGAAAGAATTCAAATGATGTGGCAAGCTTCAGCTCACTTTTTCCACTAGACCTTTCCCCATCCAATTCAAACTACAGAACAAATGGTGCAGCAGTAAAGCTGCTGTCATTTTTAGATCAACCAACTGGCCTTGTGTAAATTTGAAAGCATTTCTCCTAGAATTTAATTTCTAGAACTTATAATACCAAGACCTGTATGTTCCCAGAGAAAGTTGCACTAATCATTGCACCTGTTCACTATAGCTCTATAGAGAGAGAGAAAGGATAACTTTACAACACACATGTATTTAGTATTCTTAAACCAAAATACAGATCATGTTAGAACAAGAAACACATTTGCCAAAGAAAATTCTAAAAACAAATATAACTGATTCTAAGAGGTTGCTGAGCATTGCAAGTTTTTAATTAAATAATTTTCTATGAAATCATAGGAAAAAACAAAGGTTATGTAACAACAAATTATAAAGACTACAAAAGTTGTATTTTGTTTTATTTTATTTTAATTTTAAAATTTATAGTGGATTGTGTATAGTGGAGCTGTATTGAGAGACAGGGAATAAGTTTACAACACACATAGATTTAGTATTGATTCAAGATTCAAAGTTTTATTGTCATATGTTAAAAGTACAGTGTACAGATTACAATGAAATTCTTACTTGAATGCCTCCTTCGCAGAACTATTCAGTTAACAGCATTACAACATGACAGTAGACACTGTTAGGGCAGAATCCACATCATATTAGAATGAAGAACAAATTTACAAAAGACATGGCTACAAAATAAATCAAATATCTAGATTTTTTGAGGGCTTGCTTGACTCCTTAAGTTTTAATTATATGACTTTTTATGAGACCACAAGGAATTGAACACATAAAAGGTAATCCTCCCTCAGTTATAACACATATGACTGGCAGTGAGAGCAAATAACATTTAAATAAGCTGTAGTGGTAAAAAATTATGAATAGAACAAAAGTTGTATTTCGTTATTTTATTTTCGTTTTCAAATTGAAAGTCAACTAAAAGGCAATACGAGAAGGCCACAGCTGCAGGTACACTTGAACCACCAAGCAAAGAGCCTCTGTTCTTACCAGTTAAGCCACTGAGGAGATGAGATGAGGTTTTTTTTTTGATTGTATTAAATGCTTTATCATTGTTCTAAATTGCCTAAAAGGTGGATACCCCTTACAACTTGATCACAGCACTGTACACACCTTCTGATGCTTGTCATTTAGAATACAATGTCCATTTCATTAGGAATACCTGATTCAGTTTATTGACAAGCAATGTGTTTGACAAGCAATTTGTAGCTAAGAGTTAAGAGTTCAGCGAATGGCCAGGGTTCTGTGTTGTACAACAGTAATTCAAATGCCCTGTACTTCTTAACTGCGTTGACAACTGAGTATGAGAATACAGGCTTTATGGCTACCAGCTTATATGTTTAAAACTGATGACTGCAGAGTACAGAAATCATTAAATGATCTTTTTCTTTCATTACTCATATAAGCATTTGTGCTGTAATTAACAGGAAGTTAATTCCTTTTTAATTAACATTCATGATCCTGTTCATACTGACTGGGTTGGAGGATAAAAGCAGAAATATCTATGGACAGCTAAAGGGCAGGATTGACCCGCCTAGCTCACACACAGAGTCCCACTGCCTACCTAAGGCACTGAAGAAAGGCCTGATAGGTTTATTTTTTTTAGTGATCAAATCTGTCAACATTAAATGTTATTTCATTGTACTAAATGGCCTAATAACTTGTACAAAGAATATTTTTTATAGCTGGAAACCCTTTCTTTAAGTCAGTTAAAATATTGCACATAACTTCTGATGATTGTGGTTTAATTAATGTGGGCAGATAGGAGCACTTTTGAAGGTAGTTCTCGGAAGGTCCTTGGATCAGAAAGTGTGCCCATCTCTGTGGCTAAACCTGAAAGGGCTCCCTTTTGCTCTACATAATGTAATATGTAGTTTTTCACATATCGATTCTTGCACATGAATAGCTCATAAAACTGCTCTCAGGAGTTACTGGGTAACTCGACCCTGTTCAGTAGTTGTGCAGTGTAGATGCATAGAAATCTTGATTTTGATTAACTTACTTCGATAGTGAGGACATGAAATGGGTCTTGCATTCTAAATGCCTTCAATAGGAACACCTGATTCAATTTTGTTGACAAGCCACACGTTAACTAAGAGTCAGCGTACTAACAGCTCAGCGAATGGCCAAAGCTGTACTTGTACTTGTTTTAATCAAGACAATTATATTAATTTTTATCTTCTACATAAAGTTAAAGCTTGTAGTTATGTATGCTCTTTTGATAGAATAGTCTAGGAAATATTTATTTCAGATATTTTGGCTTCTTTAGGTAGTACTCCAGCATATCTTATGACCTTACATGTTCAGGTTTATAGTAATAAATCAGCTTTGGGGTGCAGTTTAGAGTAATAATATATAGGTGTAACCCATGTTTTTTTGTACAGTGTTATTAACTCACACAGAAACAGAATTTTACTAATCATTGTGAGTATGATAAGTGAGTATTGTAACAGACTTTATTCATACAGGCTGATATAATTCACAATTCATTATATATATAGGTCTTCACAAAACACATGAATCATGACTCATGATTGCCGTTTTAGTCCAGTTTATACAGATTTGCAAAGGTCAACAACACATTATACAACACATATCTGGCCAGATAGCACTGATGTTTCCAGTCTTCTTAATCCCATGATTGAAAGTTCTCTATACATTTATTCGTGACTCTTCAAATAAAGGGCTGCTAGATTTTAAACAAAGCATTGTCTTGTACATGCACAATATGCAGGGCTTTGACGTACAAACTTTTGTTTAAAAATGTCATTAATTAAACACAATGTACCATCTTTCATGTACACAGCACTGCTGTATCCTTTCATATTTTTGACTGTGATACAGTACTATGTAGGATCATAAAATCCATCAATGATCGAGTGATCAGAACTCGTGACCCCTGAAAATGTACACAAGAGAGAGAGAGGCCCCTCTCCAGTGTTGCAACAGGATGCCAGCTACTAGCTACTAAGAAAGAAGTGCTTTATCAAGATGACCATTCAGATTCAACCTCTGTGTCAAGATTATAACCAGCATGGGGTCAGGGCCCATGGGTCATGCCCCCTCTCTCTTGCACAGCAACACACACACACACACACATACACACACACACACACACACCTACATGCATGGGTCAGCAATAGGAACAGATAGATTCCTGTGATCCTCTTCGAAAATGTTTTTTTCTGTAAACTTTCTGTTTTATAAGTGTATCCTATGTGCGAACTCTATCCATTTAATCAGCAAATAACCTTGATATCACCCAGATTATTGATGCTGACCAAATAGAAAAATCCTAGCTCCCTTTTCCAGTTTTCCCTTTTTCTTTATGATAAACTAACCATGTTTGGTATTGAAATAATCAAGGAAGTCTAAATCTCATGTTTTAAATATTCATTTCACTTAGAAACACACACTTACCAATCTGACAACCAAGATTAAATGCCCGGTTATGGAAGATGTAAAAGTTATTAAACTTTATTCAATGAACCGTGCATCAGAGACCACAAGAAGTCATTAAACCTCCCCCTCGGGATTGCTGCTTCCCTCGGCCCACCAAAAGGCGATGCTCTCATTGGACAGTTAAGAAGGAAAGGTGGGAGAGACGTTTGCCGAGTGCAAACTATTTAAACCACGGACCTTTCTAAAACTATTGAGCAGAGCAAAAAAAAAAAACGGAGCAAAGACGAGCACAACCAGGCAAGAGAACTCAAGACACCAGTTCCTCCTGGCAACTCCAACTGCCACACCGCTCAACTTCAAAAAGCTCCAACTGCCACACCGCTCAACTTCAAGACGCTCCAACCTTCATCCTGTCCTGCAAGAACTTTGAACATGCCCTGAAACCTCAAGAAGCTCCAACCTTCATACCATCCTGCTGAACTCCAAACAGGCTCTGAAACTCCCAAGCCAACTTCACGCCAACTCAGATGAATGAGTATATGGTTTAATTGATAAATACAGTTCTTCTGATTTGATAATATTGGTGCAAAGGTTGTTTTCATGCAAGCTAACCTATATTAACAACTGAAGTTGTGTTGTTTCATGAGACTCACTGTTCAGGAACTTTTAGTAACTTTTAGCAAGCTTATCAATTCCATTACCTCAAAATCTTTCACATTTTTTTTAGTTTGTGTTTATGTTTTTTATGTTTGTCTCGTCTAGCTAATAAATGTTGTTATATCGTGATCAGTGATCCAGTTTCTTGCTCAGAAAGGTGAAGTCACTTCTCCGCTGCGATAATGTTACCATGCTCATTAAAATAGTGATAATTACCTAATTCCCCTATTTCAAGTAAAACTTGTCTTAACTGAGCTTTTAAGGGTTAAGCCAAATTTTCTTACATATTTGGTTGAATATAATAGTGAATCAGCCCTCAGCTGACTCCTATATATATCCTGGTGGAGAATCAATAATTTGAGCTAATAATAAATTTCCTAGAACTACTTCAACCGAAAATGATTGTAGGACCAGAAGCGGTTACTTAGATTTCCACATAACATGATAATGGCAAGCCTATCTAAGGATGTGAATTTTTTTTTGCAATGAAGGACCCAATCCCTTGATACATTAATTTAATAATTAAAATGTTTTCGTTCTTTGCTTATTAAAATAAAGTTCTTTAGCAAATGGCTGCACTTGTGATAGTATGCCTGGCATTCCTGGTAAATCTCTTCCCAACACAAAATTTCTAGCTATTTGTGAAAGAACACGTTGTGTTTCCTATACAGTCTTTAAAATTCAATTACACTTTTAAAGAGCCAGTGCTGACATCAAGATACTTTTAGTTTTAATCTTATCTTGCAGTAATGTGTATCTCAACAGGACATTTTATTTTTACAAGGCACAAATCAACCTCTTCAGTCTGTTGGTCAGTTTATAAGGGGGCTTCTCTCTTTGCTGTATCAAACCACAATGTGGACACACACTGTGTTGATATTCTGGAATGAAACCATTTATCATTTGGAAGTAACTAAATGCCATTAAAAGAGATGGCCCTTCTAATCCAAAAACTGGCTCATTATTTAAAGCTGGCAATGCATGCCTGAAATGATCTCTTTCATTTTGAAGTGGCGGTTTAGGTCTATAATATGGATAGGTTTTACCACTTTTGTGAGAACAGCCATATAAACTATTGAACTGCTTTGTATTATGAAGCAATGAATGAGCCATCAAATCACAGCTGCATACCAGCACAAACAATATAAAAACATGACAGTTTCCCTGTATTTCTTGCCAGTAAATGCATTTAATCTCTAATAATGAGGCTTCTTTAACAAATGGTGTTAGTAATGTTAACATGGATAGATCACTTGGCCCAAACCATAACACTGACATCAAAATGTGCTTTTTTCCTTAGTTCTGGTTTCAGTCAAATTACCCGACACTGAATTAATCAAATGCTGCATTAAGAAATTTTGAACACTGTGCACTATCACAATTCTAAATTACTGTCAGGTCACCTTTTTTTGCAAATAAAATTGTCACATAACTTTAGATTTTTTCACCAGACTCTGTCAGAGAGAACCACAAAAGTTATAGTTTTTTCATTAATACTGACAGCAAATTCTTATAGTTGCTTAATATGTGCATACAGGGGCAGCACAAGAAAATAAAAGACATTTTTTAGGTTTGCACTTTGATGAAATACCTTGTGTTAAAGGTCACATTGACATGGAAAGTCTGCTCTAATGCCAAAATATTTTAAACCGCTTTAACAATAAAAGTGAACTTCCAAATTTCTTTATGGAAAAGGTAATGTGAAGATGGAATAAGACCTGTAAATATCATGTTAAATATTTCAAATGTCTTGACAGTTACATTATGCAGCAACAGACAGGACTTTAGCATTGATACAAGGGCATGTCACCAATATCTGCATTATCTTCACTACCCTAGACAGAGAGCAAGAAAGAGAGAGCGAGGGAGAGTGTTTTAAAGAAATTAATTTCTAGAAATGCTTATGTCCAGAGATATCACAAAATTTGAAATAGTTCATCATATCATCATTCAAAGCTATATACCCAAAAGAAAGTAGTTTACCTATGTGTGTACTTATATGTTTAACTTTGGTAGAGTCTAGTGTTATATAATTACCCAGGGTTCTAGTGGCTGAAACCTATCTTTATTAGTGTATTTGTGCTCTTCTATGCTGGTAATACAGAATAATGTATTTGAATCTGACCATTCCCTTCTATATCATGGCAAAACAGGACCCACAAAAGCACAAACACACCAAAGTAAATTATGCAAACATATATATAAAAAGTTGCAGTTCTTCATAATGTTTTACTATTACTTGTGCTAAGTGCTGCTAAAACACACCATTTTGGCATAATCTGTTTTGCTATGTCTGTTATTGTCCACTATATTGATGTGGCTAAATGTGTTACTTTAAGACTTTTTTGCTGTGATATGAAAGTCAATAGACAGATTTCTAGCAGTGGTTACAAGTTCCCTTCAGAATCTGAAAGGTGTTCCTCATTCTTTAGGTTAACAAGAAAAGAATATGACTTGAAAGAATGTCAATAAATTGAATGTATAAACATTTATGTAACGTGTCGCCGCCTTGTGGTCAGTCATGTCATGTTTTTGCTTTCTTGTGCCCTCGTCTTGCCTCACACCTGATCCTCCTTTCTCTGTCTCCTCCCGGTTCCAGGTGTCTCCTGTCATTGTAGCCTATTTAGACTCGTGTTTGGTCCAGTCCTTGTCTGTTCTCTGTTACACTTCCCTCGCGTGTCCATGTTTCAGGTTTAATTGTTTTCTTAGTTTCAGTTGTGGATGTTCTTTTAGTTTATTTAATAAATGTTTATTCCACCTCTGCATCTACTTCCAACCAACACCAAATCATTACAATTTATTTAATCCAATGGAAGGACTTTGTGATGTATAATGTATTTACCTTTTGAATGTCAGCACCCAACAGGCTACCTGTGGAGGAAATGTCATTGTCCACCTTATCATTTTCATCTTCACTGTTGGATGAATTACTCATGTCATTTTCTGTGTTCATTTAGTAACCTCTGCTGTTGTTCTATAAGGTCAACAAGGGAATGAGAATGAATGGCAGGATATCATTGATTTTGTGCAGGCTCTCTGATGCCACTGGCTTGCTGGGATGTAATCAGTAGGAAAGTAGAGATAGAAAAACAAAGGTAGGAATTCTGTCTGTGCCATTCTTTAGGCATCTTTTGTAAAGTCCCAAATGTTTTGCTTTTTACAATGACTCCCACCTCCCACCTCCTCCATGCCCCAAATCTGGACATGCTTTTCAAACATTCTTATCGACATTCAAAAAAAGCATGGTTATCACAACTGCTGAAGAAACACAATATGGAGCCTTCCCAGGTGGCTAACTACAGACACTCAATTGTACCTTTCTTTCCCACCAGAAGATGACACTATCCCCTCCAGAATCACAGCATGCCTCCCAGACATTGTGTGCTGGATGAAGGACCAACACCTCCAGCTCAACCTATCAAAGGCAGAGCTTCTCATTTTACCCGCCAGCCCAACAACACACCATGACTTGTCCAGCTTGTTTGTTTCGCACCAAGAGAAACGCAGCACTGTGTGGAAAAACTCGCAGTGGAGGCATGTGTGTTTACATCAACACAGAATGGTCCAGAAACGTGCACATGCCCAGAAGATGCACAGCAACTTTAGTGACAGCAGTGACACACGGTGCCTATGGCAGGGCATCCAGGCTATCACCAACTACAGGACAACAACGCCTGCCTGTGATGGTGATGGCTCCCTCCCACATGCGCTCAACAACTTCTGCGCACAGTTTGAGGCATTGAACAATGTGGAAGTGAGGAAGACCACCCCTCCTCCCGATGACCAGGTACGGTGCTTAGGGAATGTGTAGACTAGCTGGCAGATGTTCTAACTGACGTCTTCAACATCTCCCTGAGCAACGCCAATCTCCCTGAGCAACGCCACTGTTCCAGCGTGCTTCAAAACTATGACCATTGTCCCTGTGCCAAAGAAGTCTCCAGTGTCCTGCCTCAATGACTACCATCTCGTTGCATCCCGAGGCTCATCATGAGACACATCAAGACCCTGCTGCCTCCTTCACCGGACCCCCTGCAGTTCACGTACCGCCGAAACCGCTCAATAGATGATGCGATAACCACCACCCTTCATCTGGCCCTCTCACATCTGGACATCAAGGACATATGTGCGAATGCTGTTCATAGACTTTAGTTCAGCATTTAACACAATCATCCCCCAACACCTGACTGAAAATCTGAGCCTACTGGGCCTGAACACCTTCCTCTGTAATTGGGTCCTGGACTTCCTGAGAGGCCTCAGTCAGTTAGGATTGGGAACACCACCTATAGCACCACAACACTAAGCACTGGTGCTTCACAGGGTTGTGTGCTCAGCCCCTTGTTGTTCACTTTGCTGACTCACGACTATGCAGTAATGCACAGCTCGAACCACATCATCAAGTTTGCTGATGACACGACTGTGGTGGGTCTCATCAGCAAGAACGATGAGTCCGCATACTAGGAGGAGGTGAAGCAGCTAACAGACTGGTGCAAAGCCAACAGCCTGTCTCTGAAAGTTAACAAAAGAGATGGTTGTTGACTTCAGAAGAACCACAATTGACCACTCTCACTACACATTGATGGCTCAAGCATTGAGGTCGTCAAAAGCACCAAATTCCTTGGTTCACCTGGCAGAGAACCTCACCTGGTTCCTGAAAACCAGCTCCACAGCCAAGAAAGCCCAGCAGCATCTTTACTTTCTGAGGAGACTAAGGAAAGCCCATCTTCCACCACCAATCCTCACCATGTTCTACAGAGGGACCATTGAGAGCATACTGAGTAGATGCATCACTGTCTGGTTTGGAAATTGCATGAACATGGAATGCAAGGACATGCAGCGAATAGTGAGGTCAGCTGAATAGATCATCGGAGTCTCTCTCCCCTCCATCACGGACATTTACACCACATGCATCCGCAAAGCCACCAGCATTGTGGATGACCCAACACGCCCCTCACACAAACTGTTCTGCCTCCTGTCCTCTGGAAGAAGGGACCGAAGCATTTAGGCTTTCACTAGTAGAATGTGCAATAGTTCCAACCCCCAGGTACTAAAACTCTTAAACACTCAGGGACGGTCCACACACATGCGTGCGCACACACACACATACACACACACACACTTAACTATACCTTAACTTATATTTATTTACTAATATTGAACTTATGCTGCTACATTCTTCCTGCCCCCTGTGTCATTATTTAATCTCCCATGACCTGAAGTGGGAGGCCCACATCAACCTCATCCTCAAAAAGTCAAGTCAAGTTTATTTGTATAGCGCTTTTTACAACTGACGTTGTCACAAAGAAACCGGGTCCGAGCCCCCAAAGAGCAAGCCAAGGGCGACAGAGGCAAGGAAAAACTACCTAGCAGTAGGAAGAAACCTTGGGAGGAACCAAGGCTCAGAAGGGGGAACCCATCCTCCTCTGG
>JBBPDA010089298.1:0-11892 GCA_037974385.1 Arnoldichthys spilopterus
AGTGCCTGAGCCGGGACTTGAACCTGCGACCTTCAGGTCCCCAGCGCAATGTCCTAACCACTAGGCCACCGCTGCACCCTGTTTTTAACAGTAAATGAAAATTGGAATGGAAAAACTGAAAAAGCAAGACAATTCAAGAGTTCTGATGCTGTAGAAGACTACTTGTGATTTCCTGAAGAATATATCAATAGAAAAAAAAAAGAAATATATATATATATATATATATATATATATATAATAGAATAAGAATATATCCTTATTCAACCCAGTCTCAGCTGCAAATTTACATGATTTGCCATCAATTACAAAAAGCCATTCATAGATGTCTCCCCTTTATTATTAATACAGAGAACCTAGTGATTCTAAACTTACATGCTCGTAGTAAAACCCAAGTTTGCATGTTTTCAGTTGAGTTGTCGGTTCTCTCTGGAAAAAGTGTTAAAATCATTTACAGGTTAATTGATTGTATGTTCCAGATGTGGCAGATAGGGATTCGGTTGTAAAACCCTGGAGAATACATCTCAACATTTCACTAAAAGTTTCTTTAGGAATCCAGTGTAATTGCTCTACTTTTTGGACCTTTATTTTAAAAGTGTATCTAATACAAAACAAACTGTTGCCTCAAAAAAAGACTGAATGCAATCATTTAAAACATATACCCATTTTCTTTCCTCTCCAGTTCTTGACCAAGGACCCCTCATGTCGACTGGGCTGTAGAGAGAGGGACGGAGGGGAGAAAGTCATCACTACTCATCCATTCTTTAGAGAGTTGGACTGGGAGAAACTGAGTAAACGAGAGCTTGAACCCCCCTTCAAACCACGAATAGTAAGCCAAGCCAGCATGACTTTAGATCCAGTGGCATACCACCTTTCAGTACCAGCATAACTATCTTTGAAATGTTCGTTTACAACTAGAGTTGAGGCCCAAATTATTAGCCCCCCTTATGAAATTAGACAACACTCTTGATTTCTCCATGAAAATGACCATTAACAACAAGTGTTTGCTTTTTATAGTTTATTTGTTTCCAAAATAACAATGTCCACTAAGTTTAATTAGGATATTTTATTGATACACAGAGTTGAATCAAGGGCAAAAATTAGACATCCAAAATTATTAGACCCCTGGCCATTTATAGTCAATAGTGTACCCTTTCTGAGCCACAACTGAAAACAATCTCTTAGAGTAGTTCTTTACTAGGTTGGCACAGATCTCCTGAGGGATTTTGGTCCATTCTTCCATTGCAAATTGTTCTAGCTGGTCTAAATTGCATGGTTTAGGAGCATAGACATTCACTTTGAGCACTCGCCACAGATTCTCAGTAGGATTGAGGTCTGGGCTCTGTGCGGGCCACTCCAGGATCTCTGTTTTGGTATCCTTGAGGAACTGTTGGACTAATTTCAATTTATGCTTTGGGTCATTGTCTTGTTGGAAGACTCAGAGACAACCTAAGCCTAGACTATGAGCAGATTTCTGCATATTCTCCCTCAAAATGTCAACATAATTTTCTTTTTTCATGATTCCATGGACCCGAACAAGGCTCCCCACAGCATGATTTTCCCACCACCATGTCTAACTATGGGAACTGTGTTCCTAGGGTTGAAGGCCTCTACCTTTCTTTGCCAAACATATGCAAAATCCATGTGCCCAAACAGTTCTAGTTTAGTCTCATCAGACCAAAGCACAGACTTCCAAAACTCATCTTTACCTTTCCAATGTTTACGGGCAAACCTCAGTCAAGCTGTGAGGTGCTGCTCTTTGAGTAAAGGGGTTCTTCTGGGACGATGGCCCTAAACCCCACCACGATGAAGAGCCCTCACAACTGTGTTGCTTGAAACACAGACTCAACAAAACAAAAACTCCATAAGAGGCCATGTCAGCAACAATCATCTTGGCAGATGTCCGGGGCTCCTTGCTGACACCTCTTCCTATTTTCCTCTCCAGAGTTCTTGAAATCTTGCGCTTACGGCCACTGCCAGGTTTGTTTCTTACAGAATTTGTCTCTTTGTACTTGGCAATGATGCAACATACAGCAGTTCTAGACACTGTGAATCGCTTGAAAATGGCAGTGTTGCCTTCCCCCTTATCATGAGCCTCTACTATCTTCTTTCTGAGCTCCAGACTGATTTTCTTTGCCTTTGGCATGGACACTAACAGTAGTCCCACTCATGTGTTCAAGTGCCCTGTTCCTTGGAGTCTTTTTATGCTAATTGAATGTTGTTAGGAAGCCAGTTGACTGCAGGTGTTGTTAGGAAGCCAATTGACTTCACGGGTGTGGTTTCAAAGCTGATTAGTTCATTACTGTAGGTGTTTTGAAAGCAAACATTCACATGGGGCTAATATTTTTGACCACCCCATTTTTTACTATATTTGATATTAAGGAAGCCTAAAATGTTTTATATTACAAAATGTACCAAAAGCTACTAAATAGCACTGGTGAATGTGTGATTATATCAAGTTTCATCAATGCTGCAAACATTGTGAAGAAGTTAAGGAAAATGTTCCATAACTCCTGGGGGGCTAATAATTTTGGCCTCAACTGTAAAGGTTACTACTACTTCTCTTAGTTCTATTGTTGTCACTGACATAACATGCTTTGCTGATTGGACTGAAATAGCTCACTGTATCGTTTTTAACCCCTGATCTTTTCATGTTGTGCTGTGCAGAAGTCTTTGGAGGATGTGAACAATTTCGACCCTGACTTCACTCAAGAGGAGCCCACGCTTACCCCCATTGAAGAGGCTCTTATCCCCTTCAACCAAGGAGACTTCAAAGACTTCTCATACACAGCTCCGGAGTACCGAATGAGTTAACAGACAAACTAGTGTCTAGCTTGTCTGTTTACTATTTATCCCTGGATACTTAGGGTCATTCATGAACAAATGTACATATGCTCTTTTATAAGATATGCAGTACTTTACAAAATATTTCATAAATTTCAGCAGTGTTTTCTAAAGCATGTACAGTTATGTTTAAGGCTATCCCAAGACACAGCTGCCTTCCAAAATAGTTTTCAAAACATTTAGGCCAGTCTTTCCTAATTTTAGTCTTGGAGTACTCAATGTAGCATGTAGTCAGTTCTAGTCCTCAGGCCCTACACTTTCCCTGTTTTAACATATCCAAATTGTCTTTTCAATAAACCCCCTTAAATAGAAGGCATAATATTCAATTATTAATAGGCTGTGTGAAACTTTCAACAATTTCAAAAAATTTAAATAAGATGTCTGTGCTACATTTTATTTTTGACCCTAGAATCCACTAATGACATTGGTTTTATGTAGCCTATCAATAGCATAATTGATTTTTCCATAGCCATTTTCCATCCTGTCTTTATCCAGCAGAATGAAAGGTGATTCTTTGTTACTGTGCCTTTTCATGCTCTACGACATCAAATTTTTTTATGTGGACTGTATTGACTGGGGAGTGAATGACACATTCTGATGCTTTATCAATGTTTACTTACAACTCTGAACACTTTTATTTGACCTCTTTGAGGACTATGATCACAAATATGTGATTAGAATGTTAGAACACAGAGGTATTTTGATTCAACAGTTACCCTCCAGAACCTTGTTTTAGCTAACAATGAATCTAGGACACTTGTAAGTAGTTCTAAAAAGACAGGAGGAAAAATCACCCTCATAGGCATGGCATTATTAAAACAAGTCACTCCTCAAAAGGTTATGAAAAAACAATTTTTAAATTACAAACCCCTTCTCCAGGAAGTTTTGACATTTTTTAAAATGCAGTTTTCTATTGAACAGTTATTTAACTGACAAAAATACACAGAATAGATTTCAGTTTTTTTCACTGGCCAACTTAAATGCATTTTGTAAATATAAACAAATTTTGAATTTGATGACTGCAACACAAAATCTTGGGACAGAGTCATGTTTATCACTGCGTTATCACCGTTTTTAAATTCCTTTTTTAATTGTCAGGAACTGAAGAGACTAATTGTTGCAGTTTTGCAAGTGGAATATTTGTCTATTCTTACTTAATACAAGACTTTAGCTGCTTAGCAGTGTTTCACTGTTGTCTGATTCTCCTCTTCAAGATGCAAGATAGATTTCAAAGACCACTCAAGCACATTCACTCTGTGTCTCCAAAGCCATTCTGTTTTAGAGAGTACAGAATAAGGCCTCGCATTGTCTTGCTGAAACATCACTGGCCGTCTCAGGAAAATGTCACCTAGATGGCAGCACAGGTCTCTCTAAAATCTCAGTATATGCCTCTGTGTCAATAGTACACTTATGCAAGTCACAAGTGCTCTGGTCACTAATGCATCCCTGTACCATGACAGATATTAGCTTTTGCATCTATTACTGATGCCTTCTGAGGGCTCAGTTAATGCACATTCAGCAGTTTTTCAGCAGTCTTATCCTACACAGACTGATATTTCTCCAGATTCCCTAATTCTTTCTGTTATGTACTGCAGATGATGAAAGACCTATGTTCTTTGCAATGTTGCATTGAGAAATGCTTTTTTTAACTGACAATGCTAGTTTTCCACCCAAGCATGACCCCAATCTGTTACCAGTTCACTTTCTTACTGTAGAAGTTTGCAAAATTCTAAAACCCGAATATTCCATAAAAGTTTTTTTTTTGCTCATCCTGACTTTTTTCAGTGTGATACAGGCATTCATTTCAAAATTTGCAAAATACAATCATATTGTTCAGCCAAATTAAAAGTCATGTATTTGTATTTTTTTTTATTGCATCTTTTAAAAAATGTCCAAACCTTTCCAGAAATGGGGTTTGTGTATAGGCTCTTTAAAATGTATTATATAGTAACTTCTGTACTTGATTCATTATTATGAAATAATACTACTAATAATAAGTTGTGTAGTTAATATTGAAGATATTAGAGAATATCATGGGTCTATCCATGGATCCTTGCTGTTAAGGGGTTGAGTTATCTCTTAGTTATTATATCTTAAAAATATGTTCGTTCTATTACGTAAAAGATCAATTTAAAGTTGTAAATTTTATATTTTGAATATGTCAAAACCTGAAGTGAAATTTAAACTTGAGGTTTAAAGCTTATTTTACAATTTCTTACAATTACAGTTTTCATGCTTCACTTTCCCTTAAGAGATTTTAAGCTGCTCATGTAAGGCAAGGGAAAACTTAAGGCCAAAACTGACTTAAACTGTTTTATGCAAGCAGCCACTGGTATGTTAGGTGCAAGAAAAACACAAGAAATGTGCAGTGCATGGGGCTTAGGATGACCTGTTGAGATTCTTGATGAAATTCACCTGATTTAGCTCACACACAACTTAATGATGCTAAAGGGAGGGTGTATGCCTATTCCAAGACTGTTGGGAAACATAGACTAAGAACAAAGCAAGACAGATTGATATTGTTCTCCAGTGTTTGCAAGGACCATGAAATGCTAGTAGTGGATTTTCCACATGTGCCAATCCTTTGTGCCTGACTGCATAATGCCAATCATCCATGCTTTTTCATGTATTAACATGCATTGGGTGTGAAGTTAGTTTTACTCTGTTTACCGTACTTCAGATTTAAAATAATATGCAACTGTTTGTCCATTTCTTTGTAATTATATTTAACAGTCCATTTGCTTAAAGGGAATCTTGCAAACAACATGTATTCATATTTAAGCCATATTGTTTGCATACTCTGTTACAAAAGACACTTTGTGGTGAATGTCTAACACAAACGGACTGACTTGTTTGTTGAATACTGCTAGTTCAAACTCACATGACTCCTGTTTCACGTATATTGTCAGCATGTCCTACATGAATGGTATTACCAGCATATATCCTTTCTGCTGGTTTCCTAAATTATTAATCATTTGCTTAACCTGACACAGGTGAAAGCATAAATTTTTCAGGACAGAAATAAAAACATCTCCTTTAAAACAGTAGAGCTCTACTCCCTTTCTGTCACTTCAGGTGGCAGACATGCAAACCCCTCATGAATCTTTAACATCTGTGGTACAGTGTCAATCACAGCAGTGTATTAGAAACTGCTCTGTCATAACCCTAGTGAAAATATAAGGGCCTCTGAATATTTTAGTAGCTAAAAACAGAATGTGAAATTGGTTTAAATAAATGTATTTGTCTTATTTGCAGATGACATGCAATTCATCACTGTTATCTTTATTTTCCTGTGTTTCAGGTAACTGACAAACTTCTGTGATTTCTATGTATGTATGCCTAAAACTTTGTGTATACCTTTGGGTAGAGTAACCCAATAAGAAAATCATTACTTTTGTAAAATAATGACTCAGAAGCACATTAAAGTATCTTTATTATCTTTATTTTTCCTGTATTTCAGGTAATTAACAAACCTGCGTGATTTCTATGTATATATACCTACAACTATGTGCATATCTTTGGGTAGAGTAACCCACTAGGAAATATGTTATTTTGTATAATAATGACTCAAAAGCACATTAAAATAAAAGCACATTTCTAAAAATTACCTTGAGTAGAAGTCTAAAAACACAGGAGAAACATTTACTGACTGGGTTATAAAACTTACAGAACATTTCAGTAAATCCAACATCTATCAGTATTGAATGTTTTTAGGGCTTTGCTCATCTCTTTCTGATAGATTTTTAGTTTTAAAAATTGCATATGTAAATATGCTTGAGCAGATGATTCAGTAAAAATTAACTAGATTTCACCACTTAGCCAATAATTACTAAATGTTTTAGCATATCAGATTGATCAAGATCTGACCACTGTTAAGGGCCAGTATGATAACATTTTCTGGCTAGAAGAAAAATAACTTAAAGATGTATTGTACTGTACAGGAATATTAATACTCTTTAAAAATAGGTTATGGTCAAAATGTTGTGGCCAATTAGCTTACAAACATAATTTTCTCTCTCTTTAACCATCCTTTTCTGTGCCTGTAAAATAACTGTTTGCCTTTTTTCAAGCAGATTCACTACATCTCCGGTTGTTTTAGACAAATTATTCATTGCCATTACAGTGCATATGGGCATTTTAGGCATGCAGCTATTATAACCACTGCTTGATTTACGAAGATCAACACACCTTTGTCTAATTTTGTTATTGTGTTCCTAATCTGCTGGTCAGTGAATGACTAATAGAATTTGGCATTTGTTTCACCCTGTGAAACCTGGATGACCATTTAAATTATAAACTAGAACATGCTTCAGTTTAATTTTGTGAATAAAACTTTTGTAGTTTACAAACAATAGTGTAAAATTGAACTACAAATTTGTAGCCTCTTTTCAATCTTTACCAAGTGTGTCAGAAAATATGAATATTACTGTATTTATAAGCAAAGTACAGTTCTTTGTGCTTAATTAACACAAAATTTTGAAGAGTTAGTTTTCTTGTAAAGACCTGCACTAGACTTAAACCTCTTTCCAATGGAGAATCTCATCAGCAGTGTAATGTAGTCTGAAACAATGCTTAGGTTAATCTTTGTATGGAAAATAGCAGGATGTGTAAATTAATCATGCTGAGTAACAGGTCTGGTTACTTGTGTGTCATAAAAGCTTGGAGTTTAACTTTATCTGGGACACCTAGTTCACTTTTCAAGATCTCCTAGTTTTCGTTTCAAATCTAAACATCAGCACCTTGCTGTAAGAGTAAAATGCTTTTATAAAGCTTGACAAACTGCAGCAGGTGGGTTACACTGGTCTTGGTAGTCCTGTCTGCAGGTAGGAGCGCCTCCTAGAGCAGAGTTCAACACCTTTGACCCAGATCAAAGCTTGTTCTCTGTGACGCTGCGCTTTGTCATGTTTGGAAAAGGAAAGGCAGCTGAGGAGTTGCTTAGTAAAGACTCGCACACACATTTGTGCTTACCATCTGGTGTAATATTCCTGTTGACTTAGTGTGATATATGCTGATGTAGGCTAACATTTAAGAGATAGTCTGGAAAGAATACAAATAAAGCATGCAAAACAAAAATAAAGCAACATGGCAATGTGGCTTTAATCTCATAATGTGTGATACAATTGCAAAAACATGTTAGATCTGGCACTTATTGTGTATCTAATGGTTGAAAAAAGACAACAGTGCTCTCCAGTATTGTCTTCTGGCAATAACATGTATTTTGCAACTGAGTATGAAGGGAAAGTCTAAACTTGCGCTTGGTCGGACTAAAGTATTTCCTCATCTAGCAATACAGCATTAGGCTGCCAACAACTAGCACAATCTGGCTGAATAGTGTCTGTGTGATTCAGACCTAGCCAACACAGTGAGTCAACATTGCTGAGAAGTTCACTGGGTTCCTCACATGTGCCAAGGAATCGGGAGTTATTTCAGTGATTCTAATGCAACAACACTGTTGTGGCCTCCAGAGAATTTTGTGAATGCATTTTCTCTGTTGGCAACACCAGAGTTTTCTTACTGTTTATTTTTTATGCAATGTCTGTTTGTTTTGAAAAATGAAATATATACTTTCCAGCGTCTTCTGCTAGCACTTTGAATTTCACAAATACATAGGATGTCAAGCCAACTGTCTGCAGTGTTTTAAAAGACTACTGGCAGTATTTAAATTGAGAGCAGATGAATAGTTCCTTATGCCCTTTCCCCTTCCAATGGCTAGTTAGTTGTAGTTAAAGCGACCTTACTGGTAAAATGTGTAAATTTTTAGTTGTGTAGCAGTTTATAGCCATCATTTTGTTGCTGCATAACGAAATGTTCTTTGTTTTTTCCCCTTGCCTACCTAACTGTCCAATATGACTATATTCACATACTTTATGAGTTGCAGTTATGTACGACCAAATATCTGTGATGTCTGTAATACTGTATAAAGATCAAATGTGTTACTCTACTGAATCTGTTATATAACCCATGGTCCCAGTAACTGGTAAATACTTCTCTAATCTTCTTTGAATGTCAGGAGGTAAGCTAGTGTTTTTTTTTTACCCCTACAGAGCTATTCCTGGACTGCTCTGCTTTGTGAAAGGGTTAACTAAACTCATTTTAGTTTGACCACTGTGGTCATTGCATGCTGTAGGCCCAAGCCTCAGCCACTTCAGACCATGTAATACTATTCCAAAACCTCAGTAAAATACTCTTTCATTTGTTATTTGAATGGTTGTGTCAGCCTGATGCAATTCTTGAATCACTTAGCTGAGATGCAATCACACATGGCATCTGCGTAAAACTGTAAACTGATTTATGGACGTCAAATCAAAAACAGGTGCGAGAGTTATTAGGACACTAAGCTTCATGCAGGGCCCAAGGCATTACTTAAAACAATCACTATACATAAATTGTGAAGTTTTTTATTTGTTTGTTTGTTTGTTTGTATATCTGTTGGTTTGTTGTTTTATTAAACTATTCTATTAAATATATTTCACACTCTGGCAGAAACCAGAGAATTTTAAGTCTGCCATTGTCTGTGGGGTATTCTGACTTCACTGATCTCCTGTCTCTTCGCATCACACAGTCCTGCCACAAATATTTCGTTTGTGATTGCGGAAATATCTTTAATATCAAAAATATTTAATTGTACAAGCTACTTTGGTCTCAAGAGACTGTTGTGTGTGATAATAATGATACATGTAGTACTCAATGTCAATCAGACCCCCCCACACACACAATGTTTTAATCTTTTTTCCCAGTCATAATAGGAGATGAAAACATTATTGATTGATTTGTTGATGTAAAAAAATCTTATTATTTGTCTTGTTTCTATTATTATTATTATTATTATTATTATTATTATTATTAACATGTAGCCTGCAGTTTGGATTTTTTTCTTCCTTTATTTACACTTTCCCCTATTAAAATTAATACCATTCATCTTGTAAACATCATAGTGTGATAGATGTGGGTGGGATTCCCCGAGCCAGATGTGGTTTTGGACCTTCATCATAGGTAAATGTTTGTTTCCAGTCGTTGATGTAATAGAGCTAAACTGAGATAAGCTTGCTTTATCCGAAAAATGTGTCTACATGTGCGCATGTCGTAACTGTGCATTTCTGTCTTTCACGTTTGCATGTTCAGCCAACATAACGGTGTAAAGAAAAGCTGCAGGCTGAACTCTCCTTTCACGATGACGTTTGTGCGGAGCCGGTGTCAGTGCCAGCGGAACATGTGATTGCGCGCTCCCGTAGTCATGAACGAGCCCCCATAGAGCGTAGTAGCGGAGCCAGATTGACGGGAGGTAGCGTTAACTCTTTGTGCCGAGGAGTACAGATGTTTTGACCTTCACTTCTACAGAGGGTCGACCTCTACATTTCCATTATACAGAAAACAAGACAACGGACTTGCTATTGGGTCGTTGCTACTGTTTTGTTCGTTTCGGGCGCCTCATTTGTTGCGACAGGCGGCCACGTCCTTCATTCTCTCGGATCTGGGAACTAGCTTAGCTACTAGCTACTGTTTTGTTGCGGAGGTGGTTTGGGAAAACCTTACACATTAGGAGGTGTTACCCAGGAATGGATACTGGAGTCGTCACTGAAAAGAAAAGGTACCACTAACGTTTGTTTTTGTGTTTGGTATTGTGCTATTTTGCTGGTATTGTGTCCGCTCCTCTGTCGGCAAACTAGCTAAGTTGGCTGCTGCTGTTAGCGAACGGTGCCGTGAGCCGTTAGCAAGCGAGCAAAGTGGCTAGCAAACAACATTTCTCCTAGCAGAGTCGCCATTTTGTGTCTGAGGTCTGTCTCCTGCAATTAGCTAACAATAAGTTTGCAGACAAGAAAAAATACATAAAGGTCGGCAGCTGGGCTGTCTGTTTCTGTTAAAATCTGTTTCAGATTAAGTTTTTGGGTTAATTTCTCTCTAAATGTAAGCTCGGAATACACGGTCTGCAAATGGCTTTGTACGATCTAGCCCTTTACGTTAGCAACACCGCTTGCATGAAGTTGCCTTGATTTGTTTCTTGCTGGCTAGTGTTAAATGTGTGTATATTTTTGTATAATTTTCGGACGAGAGGTGACGTTTAAGTGGTTGGTATTTATAATTTCAATAATCGTTACTTCAGCAAGGCAACGTTGTGTCAGCGTGGCATGAAGTGCTGTGGAGGAGGGAGGATGTGGGCTAAATGAACACTAGCTGCTCTTAAACATCTTCAAATTGCAGCTTTTGTGGTTGATTGGGTTAATTAGTGTCGTCTCTCATTCCTTGTCCTATTTTGCGTAGATGTATTAGTCTGAAAGTAAGATTATCTCTTCATTCAGACTACTGGAATGGTTAGGTCAAAGTGACTGGTTCTGGATATCAGACTTTGATTTAACTATATCCTCCGTACAGTTGGATTTTCCTCTCTGAGTACACATTCACAACATTGGGCATTCTGTCATGTAGTGAGGAGTCAATTTGTGGTAAAAATGAGAATTTCCCAGGGTAATTTTAGCAAGTTGTCTGAAACTAATCATACTGGTGAGTTTGATGTATATTAGTTTTATATAGGGATGGGCGATGCAGACTTAATTTTATCACAATATCTCATAATATATTTTCAGTAATGATATCAATGACCGTATGAAAAGAAGTCATTCGGCGTTATGTTTGACCACACAATCCTGAGAGCCATGCAAACACAAACCTTGATCCCCAACAGTAAAACTTAATCCTGACCATCAAATAGTAAACTATACCAGGACAAAATAAGAATTCCCCCCCCCCCCAACAAAAAAAATAAAATAAATAAAATAATAATTTCCAGTGAAAATGCAAACACTAATGCTCACAGGATTCATAACCTACCCCCTGGAGAAACGGAAATTCGAACACTTTTTCCTGAAGATCTACAATAGAATAGTGTCAATTTGAGATGGTGATATGATTGTCATTAGGTACTTCATTAGTATCATGGGAAGGAATAGTGCTGGTATATCATGTATGATACTATATGGCACATACCCCTCTCTCTCTCTCTCTCTCTCTCTCTCTCTCTCTCTCTCTCTCTCTCTCTCTCTCTCTATATATATA
>JBBPDA010089329.1:0-11891 GCA_037974385.1 Arnoldichthys spilopterus
CAGTGGTGCCCAGGGACTCGAACCTGCAACCTTCAGGTCCCAAAGGCAGCGTCCTAACCACTAGGCCTCCGCTGCCCGATTTTTTTTTCTTTATTTTTTTTTTTTAAGCCACTTTTGGCTTGTTTATGAAATTCGGCTTCTGAGAAAGAAGCCCTGGGGTTTCTCACTTTGATCAAATACCTTTTATTTAAACTGTGTTATAAACAAAAAAATCTCAGGATTTGCTTTATTAGCTCTTTTCCACTCAGAAAATGTTCGGCAGCAGAAGGAGACCAATCTCATTAGCCTCCGGAATGAACAATGAAATGCTTTTGTTAATCTCTTCTTTTCTCCGAAGGGGGATTTCATTTCGTTTCCTAGAATTTGGAATTTGGCGATTTTCTGAACACTGAGGTCCTAAGAAAGACCTTTTCCTCTGGGCAGGCGAAGAAGGGACATTGCAAAAGGCTTTAATATTTCTATAATATATATATATAGTGGGCAGTGGAGGTCTAGTAGTTAGGACGCTGCCTTTGGGACCTGAAGGTTGCAGGTTCGAGTCCCTGGGCACCACTGAGGTTCCTTTGAGCAAGGTACCGTCCCACTACACTGCTCCCCGGGCGCTGTTGGTAGCTGCCCGCTGCTCCACATGTGCACATGTGATGGGTTAAATGCAGAGGTCACATTTTGTTGTGGTGCTTGAGTGTGTTCACAATGACAAACAGTCACTTTCTGTTCTATTATGTTACATAAAAATATAGTAGTCAAGTCAAGCCGAAAGACATAGACCGACAAAAAAAGACGTATGGATCTATCGGGTGCGAAGTAGCAGGATGTGCAACGATGCAACAATGTGATGTAAACAATGGCACAGGGAGCAGGAAGAGTGTAGCAGCATTTAATATATAATTAACCAATTTACACACATGGAATTATATAATTATAGTATAATTATAGTATATATACAGTTTTATAATATATATTATTTTATTTTATGTCACTACATCTTTATCACTTACATATTGTAAAACATATATAAGAAAATGTAACATAAGCTGTTGTTTGACATTGCAGGCGCTCTTGGGGGCCCTCTGGTGGCTACAGTGGCTCATAGCAGACACTTACTTCTCTTATGCACTGGCCAGAAACTGAACTCAATATCGTTGCTGTAATCGCATCGTTAAACCCCTACAGTCTGTAGAATAAGGGGAAAACTGCAAGAAAAAGAATAGAATGGTATAAAAGCAACTTTTTTTGTAGATGTTTGTGCCAAGGAAGGAATACACAGGAAGTGTGAGATCTCGACTCAGCTTTACATTGTAGATTATATCGTCAGTGTATCTAACCGTGAGCCCGGAATCATGTGTGTTGCACATCTCTTGTTGAAGACAAAGGCTCCGTTTTCTCCCTGAACTCAAAAAAAGACTTTTTTTTCCCCCACAAATTGGGAAAGTTGGATTAGGTTAAGGCTCTTAATGCAGCTTACGGCCCAGTTTCCCAGTGCTGCACCCTCATACAACAGTACCAGCAATGGTGCAGTCACACACATGCGTGCACACACACATACACACACAGACGTGCTAATGTGGGGTCAAAAAGAATAAATCTAACACCAAATTCCCTCAATTTGACCTCAGTATACAAAAAAAACAGCATGGTAATAACGTGTACACTGTAAAATTGGCATAAAAATGCCGTATGTGTTTCCTCTGTAGAGAATGTGTGACTATTTTGCTCAGAAAAGCCACTAAACGTGTCTCAGTATTCATGGTTTTACGCCGCGCTGCTGCTGCTGCTGCTGAGCTTAATCAGGAACTGGGCCCTGTTTGTGTGTCCAGTGACTTTAAGTCTCTAGTAATATTATGTGTCACACAGGGATCTTAAGTTAAAGCCCATGTCACTAAATTCATCGTGTGTGTGTGTGTGTTTAACCCTTCTGAGGACCAAATGTATACAGGAATACAGCACAGTCTGTCAAAGTGAGGACATTTTGCAGGTCCTCCAGAGGAAACATGCTCCACAAGATTCAACTGACGAAAACAGGAGAAACTACCAGAGCGGGAAGATGATCTTTTGGTTACTGAGGTTAAGAGCAGGGTTGGGTTTAGGTGTTCGCGTCGTGTTACTGAAATACAGTCTTATGGGTGTCAGTGGAATGTGCTCACAAAGACAGCATTACCAACCTGTGTGTGTTGAAATTCTCCCTGTTATTTCGTTACAAAGCAGGTTCTGAACGGAGGATTTGTGTGGGATTTGTGTGTTTCCAGAGTACAGGCCACAGACGCCTTGTTTCCTTCTCTTGTTTACAACTTTACGCAACTTCCCTCATGTCGTTTGTGTGGGTTCGTGTTGTAGTTCAGTCTTTTTCTATCCTCTTAACTAAAACAGGCTGTTTGTTTTTGTTCCTGTGCCTTTTAGACTGGTATAAATATGTAAATGAGCCCTGTGCTGATTTGCTGCCCTGTGTCAAGCAGACAACGCAGCGTCTAATGTTTGATAAGGAATCCAGATGTCGGGAAGCTGAAGCGAATAAGTTTATCCCTCAAAAATCACATCTGCAAAATCAGGCAAGAGGTCATAACAAGGAGGACAAGCCCCAGAAAAATCGCTGAGTAACGTCAGCCTGGGCAACACCATACTTCTCAAAGCAGGAGGCAACATTTTCTGCTTACAGAGCCTCACGACCAGGTGGCTGTGCTCTTCTGAGTCGAGAGTCTCTGCAAGATCTGGACTGGATTTCTGGATTTGGATCCCTGACTGGAACCATGTTGCTTGGTTCCCCAGTTCAAATCCTCGCAGCACATGCTTAAAATCCCCCACATGAAATATTGATTAAAATGGCTTAAAATGTTAGTCTCCAGCCCCCCGTCCTGCCCCGTCAACAAAAATATATCCAAATCCATCCATCCATCCATTTTCTAAACCTCTTCTTCCGTTTCCGGGTCACGGGGAAGCCGGAGCCAATCCCAGCCGACTGCGGGCCTAAGGCGGGGTTCACGCAGGACAGGAGGCTCCACCCATTGCAGGGCAACACATAGACAGACGAACATTCACACACACACTCACACCTACGGGCAATTTAGAGCATCCAGTCAACCTACTGCAGCCTTTGGACTGTGGGAGGAAACCGGAGAACCCGGAGGAAACACACGCAACATGGGTGGAGCTCGCAAACTCCGCACAGAAAGGCCCCCGTGGTCGACCCGGGGATCGAACCCAGGACCTTCTCGCTGTGAGGCGACAGCACTAACCACTGCACCACCGTGCCGCCTGCTATATAATACATAATAGAAAAAATTTTCATTAATAAATATTTTTGCCTAACAAAAAATGTCACCAAACAGCAATATTATGTCTTCATACCATCTTACAGCCCCCAGTGTGGCCTTGTTGTTATGTCCTTGACTTTTCCACTGCTCAGACAGTCTGACTGCGCTGACACTAGGCTGTGCAATTATGCGGTGTGTTGCTTTAAATGTTGCTGAGACAGCATTATCTCCTTTCCTTGGTTATGGGCGGTCCAGGGCATCCTGTGCTAAAGGAGATAAGAACAGAAGAGTTGAAGTAGAGAATTCGAGCAGCTCTTATCATGGCTGCCACTTCCAGGACACAGTTCCAGAACGTTCCACTCAGTTATCTAAAGACTATTCAGCCTCGATTCTGCAAGAACTTTACATCCCTGACACATCCTAGTGTCTGTTCATCTCCCTCTTACTCATGATGAATTATTTGTCCAAATATGCATCTGCCAGAACCACAGCAAGGTTCTTGGGATTCTATGTAAATTTCTGAATTAGGCAGCGGCATGTCAGAAATCCAGAAGATACATAACTACTGCATTTCAAATACATAGAATAAGGTAAACAACTGATAAGGGAGAAAGGAAAAAACCTTATCCCATCTGTGAAACATGGTGGTGGTAGTATCATGGTTTGGGACCTTTTTACTGTGCCAGGACAGCCCACCTTCACTTTTTCAGAATTCAGAATTATCCCAATTAAATCTAAAGACAAATGTCACATCATCTGTCTATGAACTAAATCTACAAAGAAAGTGGGTCATGTAGCAAGACAACAAACCTAAAACATTTGTTTAAGAAGAATTTTTTAAGTAAAATTCTTGACCTTCACATAACAAAAATGTTGTGGAAGGAGCTAAGTGAAAGTTCATTTAAGGAAGCCAACCAACATCTCAGACTTGAAACTCTTCTGTATGGAGCAGGGCAGGGTGACTCCAGTCCTAGAGGGCCAGAGTCTAGCACAGTTTGATGATCTCCCTGCTCAAGCACACCTGGTTCAACTCACCGGTTAACTGCAAGGTTTAGTGACTGTGTTTGAGGAGAGCAACCACCAAACTGTACTGGACACTGGATCTCCAGTTTCAGAGGTGCCCACCTATGGTATGGGCGAATGGGCTACAACTCTAAGCCGTTGTGCAGGACTGATCAACAGAAACATCAACAGGGTTAGGGTTAGCCCTAACCCTAAATCAACAGGCTAAAAACCGGGTTCTTATCTTCTTTTCTCTCGTTCCAGGACAGAGGAAAGAGCAACCATTCACTTCATAGATCGTGATGGAAAGAGAACCGCAGTGAACACTTTAACCGGAGTTTCCCTGCTCGATGTTGTGGTCAACCAGAATTTAGACTTTGAAGGATTTGGTAAGTTATTAGCACATAGTCCTGCGCAGCAGTAATGTTTGTCATGACAATTCCATTTTGTTTTAATTGGGCAATTATTTGGTTCCAAAAAATCCACTGGGACTCTTAGATCTTCCTCTTCCAGATGTCTTGCGGTGCCTTCTGCTCGTATGTCCACCATAAGGTGTAGAGCTTTTAGCCATGTTGCTCCTCGCCTGTGGAACTCTCTTTCACAAGTCATCCATAACACTCTCTTCCTATTTTAAAATCCCATTTCAAAACACAAGTCTCGTTTAAGACTCGTTTATACTATGTGATGATGTCCAGTCCACTCTGGCTTAATGATGTGTATGTTGTTCATTGTTATCCACTGTAAGGAAGTGGTGGCCTAGTGGTGTGATGGTGGTGACCTAGTGGTGTGCAGTGGTGGCCTAGTGGTGTGATGGTGGTGACCTAGTGGTGTTCAGTGGTTGCCTAGTGGTGTGATGGTGGTGACCTAGTGGTGTTCAGTGGTGGCCTAGTGGTGTGATGGTGGTGACCTAGTGGTGTGAAGTGGTGGCCTAGTGGTGTGATGGTGGTGACCTAGTGGTGTTCAGTGGTGGCCTAGTGGTGTGATGGTGGTGACCTAGTGGTGTGAAGTGGTGGCCTAGTGGTGTGATGGTGGTGACCTAGTGGTGTTCAGTGGTGGCCTAGTGGTGTGATGGTGGTGACCTAGTCGTGTTCAGTGGTGGCCTAGTGGTGTGATGGTGGTGACCTAGTGGTGTGATGGTGGTGACCTAGTGGTGTGATGGTGGTGACCTAGTGGTGTTCAGTGGTGACCTAGTGGTGTTCAGTGGTGGCCTAGTGGTGTGATGGTGGTGACCTAGTGGTGTGCAGTGGTGGCCTAGTGTTGTCCACCATAGCTCCACCCTTGCCAGTTAAAGGTGAGCCGATGTGCTATTCTGATTGGTTCATTGCATGTTATGGCCAAAACACACCTCTGAATAATTAAGAGAGTGAGGACAAACGTTTTGCACCTTGTGCTGGTGCAAAGTCTGATTTTTCCACTGTCAAAATAGCAGAACGGGTTTGGAATACGCCCATAAATGTTAGAGCTGCTTTAAGCAGCAGGAGGGACACACTCAGGTGGTGTTATTGTTATTTTATGATATGTCTGTGTGTTTGTGGCATTTGTGTTTCTAGGTGCATGTGAAGGAACATTAGCCTGCTCTACATGTCACCTTATCTTCGATGAGAAGATCTATAACAAACTTCAAGTTGAGACCACAATAGCTGATGAGGAAATGGACATGCTGGACTTGGCCTACGGGCTCACGGCCACGTGAGTGACAGCCAGTCGTTCTGGACTCCATGACCACCATCGCATTCTTATCTTAGATCTGTTCATGCACATCTGCTGTGTGTTTCAGGTCTCGGCTGGGCTGCCAAGTGTGTGTGACAAAAGCTCTGGATGGGATGGTTGTGCGTTTGCCCGAGGGTGTGTTGGATGCAAGGAAGGCCAATGACAAAGACTCTGCTTCTTGAAGTCCCGCCCTTCTGCGGTAGACCACGTCTCCAATTCAGACCCTTTTTATGTGTAAAAACAAAAACAAAACCTGTGTTTCTGCTGAAAACTGCAAAAAAAAAGACCTTTCTTCTTCTGCACGGACTGAGGAAGTTTATCTCATATGTTTCATGAACATAAAAGTAGCCAAAGAAACAGTAAGTGGCTTTGATAAAACTATAGAGATGTAAATCAAGTGGAGTTCTTTGGGGAACTGAATGCGCCAGACGGTAAAGGGCGCAGTCATGTTTTCAGGTTGCCAAAAAAGGCAAAAACGTGAAAAACTCCATAGTTAGCATGCTAGCAATCCAGTGCAGTGTAATGAAGAGGTTTTATCAGTTTTGATTTTTATGTGATTTTAAAACAAACAATTCCTGAAATTACTGTTCTGAAACTTCTGCAAATTCATGTTTTTTTTTTAATGTCATTTATTCAGCGGCCCCCGTCAAATCTCTATGGCTGTTGCGAAGAAGGTTAATTTGAGGGGGCTGTTCCGACGAGTCGGCTTGTAAAAGTTATGGAAAGCATCAAAAAATCTTCAGTGTGTGGAGCACGTTGGACAATGGCACAAGGCTGATAAAACTGTCATTACCAATAAAGCATTATTCATATACCTTCAATAATGACAGTATTCACATTAATCCCTCAGCTCGTTCATCAGCAGCTCTCTCTCTCTCTCTCTCTCTCTCTCTCTCTCTCTCTCTCTCTTAGTTACGCTTGTGTAAGTGTAGGAGTGGTGCTTTTTAAATGAGGCGAGGCAGGGCCCATTATTGGTGTGTTGCTATTTTACGGCAGTGTAATGACATTGCCCTTTTGACCAAAAATGGCATCTAAAGTCCTCGGCACATTATTAGACCATCTTTAAGAGGCTAGTTTTAGTGACATGCAGGTGCACAACATTCTTTACAGACACAGGTACGCGCTGGAGGTGCACTAATGGCACTCGAAACGTTAAACGGCTGGAACAGTGCTGCTCCCATAAATGATGTGCTCATGCAATTTTTACTAAGCAGCTTTCTTTCTCTCATACTTACCCTTGTGCTTGTGTTGCCTGTCCCTTCTCTTCCCTGCTGTTCATTTTCCTCCTGTCTGTGGATCGTTACAGTAGGGGAATTAGGGCTAAATGGTCAAGTCTCTCCTGCTCTCTTTTTAATCAGATTTAAAACACATCCAAAACACTCAAACAAGCAGTTTATGAGCAACCTCAATGGATAATAAAAGTGTGACAGAACAGATAACAGTAAATATTACATCAAATTTATTTACAGATTTTGACAAAGTAGTAGACTGAGAAAAGCAGCACAAATTAAGGTGGCCCCAACTAGACACTGCCACATTGCATTTGTGTTTTCTTGTGACCTCATATCAGTACCAATATCAGCAGTGACCAATACATGGCAACATAATAGCTGGCTGCCCCAGCCATCCCTACACCAGGCTACGTATGATAAAATCATGTTAGCGGGAGCCCACCCAGACCCAATGCAGATTGAACTGCAGTGCCTTCGCCAGCCAGACTGAAATCACAGCTATTGGGTGGTATTCCATCAAACCTTACTGACACCTATGAGATCACGATATTCAGAGGCAGGACAAACGAATTAGAACAGCCAATGGTATTAGAACAGCCAATGCTAGCATAACACTGTTGTAGGGACAGAAGCATTTTCTCACATTTCCCTTTCTTGACGCACCACCCGACCACGCTAAGGAACAAAGCCCCACCTTGAACTATTAAATATTAATTGATTACTAGTTTATTATATATATATATAATAAAGAAAGACCAAAGAGCTGCTGTCCAAGGATGTCGGAGACAAAATTGTAGACCTGCACAAGGCTGGAAGGGGCTACAAAACCATTAGCAAGAAGCTGGGAGAGAAGGTGACCACTGTTGGTGCAATTGTTCAAAAATGGAAGGAGCACAAAATGACATCAATCAGTCTGTCACTGTTAAAATAAACCTCCATTAAAATGATCCTGTTCTGAGACTTTTCATTTCTTTGTCATTGAACAAACTCACAAAATCAGCGAGGGGTCAAATAATTATTTCCTCCACTGTATATATATATATAGTACATATGGATGTAAGCAAAGAGTTTTGCACTATAAAATGTCTTTCATTGTGCAGTTTCACAGTGACCTGTTTATGACATTAGAGTTCTGAAATTGTAGTAAAGATAAAAATTCAGCTTTTTTCATTAAGCCACGTCTTGGAAATACATTAACACTGTTGCTCATAGCATATGGTGTGGTTAAGGTACAAAATTGTACGTTTTCTGTGGTAAAGACAAGATAAAGAGCACAGTTCATATATCGTTGGTGTCTGAACAAAAGCTCACATCTCCAAAAATGAGAAAACTTAAAAGAAGAAAAAACATTCTGAACTTTCAATGGTAGACCACTTCTGTTGGTCCACTCGTCATAATAATCCTGAGGAAGTTTAAACGGCAGCAGAAAGTTATAACATATGGAGAATTTTGAAAAAGTAAATGGAGATATAAGGTTTTGTTCCAACATCAGTGACAAGTTCATATATTCTTAATTAAATTCCAAGTGTGTTTTATTGAAATTACTTACTTACAGGAAATATCGTCACTGAGCAATATGATACAGTACCTGTATTATAACAAGCACAGTCCAGATAAAATAGAAAATACAGTGGACGCTGGGGGGTCCAATACCCCGTGATTGGCATTTAAGACCCGCCCAAAGCCTTAACAGCAAAATTTAGGAAAAATAATTTGAACCCCATCCATTTGCAGACACCCCCAACGTCTAAATGACAATGACAATTTTTGATGGGGGAGGGAAGCAGCCCTCAGATTGCCACCCGTTATTACAAATACCTGTTTAAAGGTGTGTGTTTGCTAAGGATGGACGTGGTTATTGAAATACGTAGTTATTCTGATAAGTATCTTAATATTCTTGTACGTAACTGGTTCTTCATATAAGGCATGTGTAGTTTGGCACTAAAACTATCTGAATAAACTGTAATCTTTAGGTTTTGACCAACCATGAGACACTGAAGAACACAGAATGTTAAGACACAAGCTAGCTAGCTACATCTAGCTAACATCTAACCAGCGCTAAATCACTAAACGATCAGGTATAGATTTCTGTAGCTTCACCCGGTAAACAAATACTTAGAAATGTAATTAATCATTTTTTTCAAACAGCAAACAATGCTTTAAAAAATGCCCATCAACAGTGTTTACTGTCCTCAAACATAAGACTCCTCTGGGTGAAGGCTCTCATTGAATTGATTGCTGTACGGTCCACCGCTGCACTTGTCAATCAACTGTGCCACGTCGTCCAACCCCCTGACCGCGCCCAGTCTGTTAGAGCCCACCATTGTCAAGCAGGTCTGCTCATTTTCTAGGATAGGTTGGCTAGAGTCAAGTCCTCTAGCTCTCTCAGAAGGAGGGTCAGGAAGAGCAGGTACTGTGGCCTGAGACTGAAGCCTGGACCGTCGCTTTGTCAGCTGGCAGCTCTGCCCGAAAAACACACTCTGAGGTAGCAAGACCTCGCCGTCTGGCCGAGGATCCAGATTAGCTTTGTTGCTTGACCGTTGGAGGGTCTCAGACGAGTTAGAGCTTAGAGTTTGAGGACTTGAGGGTATCTGGGGTCCTGCTACCGGGGGGCCTCTGTAGAAAAGGCTTTTTCCCTCATGGAGGAGCAGGATGGATGAGGATTGGTTTGGTGGTGAGTTCGCGGGCGCTTGTGTTGGAGGACTTCTGTTGAGGTGCATTAACGCCTCCCGATAAGACGGGAGCTTGCTAGCCCTGCAAGAAAGATGCTTGACACATACGCTCTCACTGACCCGATCGCCGTCTGATTCTTCCGAAAGACTCCGGTTCCCTTTTCCCCAGGTAAGTGGAGGTAAACCACTGAGGTTCTTCTGCGAAAGCTCATCAGATTGCCTCTTGGGTCGATAGTCCTGGCTAGACGTGAGGGGATCTGGACAGGGACCACCGTAAGCACCATTTGGAGAGAAAACGCTGTCCGTTGAGATGTCCATTGAGCTCACGGATGAAAAAGATGTTGCAGAAGAAAACAATCTGGACCCAGTGTTGTCGGGTCGGAACTTGTCCTGACTTAGTCGTCTATGTTGTCTGACTCCGCCACCCATGCGTCTTAGCTTCAGGTTTCGGAAGCCATGTTCCAGGAACACGTCGTCTTCGCCATTCTCATCTCGGGTGCTGGCGCTATCAAGGCTTGCCTTGCGCATGTCAGCGCCCTTCCCCAGGCTGGACGGGCCACGGCCTGAAAAGGCCGGCTCGGAGGAGCGGCGTAATTTATAAGGCCGCGGTTGACGTACAGCGGGTGTAAAAGTCTTGATTAAAGCTAGTGGTAGGGAGGAGTCAGGTCCCACGTCAAGCTCTGATTGGTCCAGGTCACCGTCACTCAGACAGATGAGTGAATCCTGGCTCAGCACCTCGTCCCTGGGAAGGCGGGTCCAGGGCACGTCCTCAGGTTCAACGTTCAGTCCGTACTCCAGGCTGTCGTAGCAAGAGTCCGACACATGCCGCGAGGATCCCGCTGGGGATGACGAGAAAGGGAAGGACAAGCTGAACAGTGGAGCTCCACCAGATTCTACTCTGCTGTAAATATCTATCAGCTTCACGGTGCTAAGGTTCTCATCATGGCTGCCGCTACTTACAGGCAGGTGGCTTTAATGTTATGGCTGATATGTTTTAGAGGCTTTATACACTTCAGACGTCTGATTCTATTCACCACCACTGCGAACAATACTGACTAACATCAAACCACTCTCAGTGACAACGAAACTGTAGAGGAAATTTGAGAAGAAAATCCTTTTTTTTTTTTTTTTTTACAAATTTTTTTCAAAATTTCAAAATTGCTATCTTGTAAAATTTAGCCTTTTTTGGAGCAATAGGTGTAAAATGCCACCTCTGAGCACATACTGGAATGGAGATTTAAGTGGCAACATTATTTCAGGAATTTTAAAATGAAATTTTGATTTATCTAAAAAAAAATGTATCATTTTAAAATTCCTGAAATAATGTTGCCACATATCTCAATTAAGTTATAGTATGTGATCAGAGGGGCATTTTACACCTATAGCTCCAAAAATGTCTCAATTTTATCAGATATGCAAAATAAATGTGTAAAAAATGTCTTTTCTTCTCAAATCTCCTCTACAGTTTCTTCCCCTGTGGACCGAATATGAGCACAGTGCAGGTTTGTTAGTTTATATCTCATAGTTGCATAGCTGTAGAGGTCAACATAACTGTACTTCTTTAAGCTGGTCATTTTTAAAGATTACGGCTGCTTTACATTAAGCGCTTTAGCTCCGTTTTCTCTGACGCCAGTAAAAGCTGGTCGACCTCTTTCTCCGCCTCCTACTCCAGTCACCTCGTCATGAGGGGCGAGTTACACTGACTGTGATTAGTGGCCATGAGTTAATGGAGTTACCAGATCCGAGGCCTTTGTCCAGAGGAGGTTCAGTGAGAGATGTGATGTCATCCCCAAACACAGCGTGGCAGTGGTCAATCAAAAAACAAACGAGGTCACAAACCTGTGGGAAGTTCAGAGACTCATTAAGTGCGTCTGTCTGTTTGCTCATGCGTTACCTGATGCAGCTGCTCCCACACTTAGGAACTTCAGAAGGTTACGATATACAGTGTGTGTGTGTGTGTGTGTGTGTGTGTGTGTGTGTAGGTATGTGTGTGTGTGTGTGTGTGTGTGTGTGTAGGTTTGTGTGTG
>JBBPDA010089378.1:0-11889 GCA_037974385.1 Arnoldichthys spilopterus
ACACACACACACACACACACACACACACACACACACACACACACACACACACTTTATTCACTGTCCAGTCTAACCTGCCTGACCACTTTAACAGGACTACTTTTGTTAATTCCCTTCATATAGGCAGTCACAGGCTAATGGCTTATACATTTATAAAGACTTTAAAGTATGTCTCAAGGGATCACATAACATTCCTAATGAAGTTGCAATAGTAATAGCCACATAGCACCCAGCTGTTCTTTTTCTTTAAAGAACTTCACAGCTGCATCTTAACCTTCCCTATCTACCGAATGATACTCCAACCAGCATGGCATCATTTAAATGTGTGTTAAATACCACACAGCAACAGAGTCCTGATTACATGCATTATTCATTAGAATCTTCCAGAAAGCCAGTCCTCTTCCTCTATTATTTTGCTGAGAAAGGGGGACAGAGAGGAGAATCTATTTAATTTATCAAGGTCATTCTACATCTTTTTTTACTTCAAGTTTTTTCTTATCTACAGAGATTCTTTAGCTACTGCTTTTTAAAATATTGCTAATTCTGGTTTGCATCTTTTTAATGTGTGAGTATTTCTTGCACAGTAAATGATGCTATTTTCAGTTTAAATTAATTCTGCAAAATGATACTGAATTAACAGGAAAGAAACACTAATACTAAGGACTCTTTCTTTATATTGGAATCTAGTGAAATACTGAAAAGTGATAAAAGATCAAATCCTACACTGGGATCAAACCCTATTTAACAAAAACCAAAACACTGTGTTGGATAAATCAAAGTGGATGCAAGTGTGTGCAAGTGGGTTCATGTCTGGTTTCAAATTTAACAGTTCCAGTCAGACTGGGACAGGTTGCATCTCCAAGGTCACGTTCATCTTTTAGCCCTGCAAGGCATGTAGAGTTCGGGATCAAAAGTAAAAAAAATGATAACGGTTGGTGCTGAAATTCATTTTGATAGCTTACAGACATATATTATCAGAAGTTACAAGTCTAAAGGTTGTACTGGTAACCAACTGTGCAACAGCAGTCTGTCCGAGAGGTTCCACTCTCACTTTGAATGCAGTATGCTACTGCTGTTGAGAATGACTCACTCTAGCTTACTGTTTCAATAGGAAATATGTTAGCATTCAGAATCAAATTATACTTGTCAAGCCATTTCATGGGCATTTTAATTGAATTCATTGTTATTTTGCGACTAAGGGCGCAGCTGAATTGAATTCCTTGCAATTTCCTATTCGCTGACACAAATTGCACCACCCACTTGAGACAGGCCTCTTAAAATATGACCCTGTGCAGGTGGGAGAAATAAAGGTATTGAAATGATGGGTGCGAGGTGTCACTCAGAAAAAAACGTCAGGGGAATTACATTTAAAGCTGAGCTTAACATAAAGTAGTAGTGAGCTGCAGTAATGTTAACACATTAGGAATGTCAGCACAGCACTATGCAAAAGCTTGGTCACATTTCTAACAATGTCTACATGGAACACACTTAAACATTACACATTTTTGTAAACATTAATGCACAATTTAAGATCCTGGAGAAAACATGTTGTGCAACACGTCTTGGAACCCTTAACATCCTCTTTGGTTAAAATCATAGTGCCCAAACATTTATTGTTGCCAGCTAACAGTACTTTTCTTCTTGGCTGACTCATTGTAGTATGCTTGTAGTTCAAATATATTCATAGGCAATCTTCTTAAAGACCCAATCATCGATTTTCAATAAGATTCAAGACTATGGATAGTGAAGGGCATTTTGAAGTTTTCATTTTTTGAAGTCAAATGAGGGGGAGAGGCAAAATGACCAAGTTCCGGTTCCACCATGCACACATACACACTGGCTAAATAAACAAAGCAAGACATTTTTCTTACACATAAAGACAAACAATGCAAATACAGCACAGATGTACAAGACAGTGTAAATACAGAAAGAAAAAAGTACAAGAAACACACTACAAAAAGAAAACTGACAATATACCAGTGAAATTAGCCATCAAATACTCAGTGACACATTAGATGATGCTGATGGCCTGTACCGTACTGTACACGAACCGCCCTGCACAGTATATGTTATATGTAATGTGCAGTTGCCAGTGATAAATTAAACCTGAGTAGCAGAATGGGCTTTAGTAGCAGCAAGAATTCACATTTATAGAATTGTAAAAAGGTTAATATTTAACAATATAACTAGTAATTATAAGTAATGTGTAAAAAAACCCAACACTTTCTGCATAAAGAGGCTGGGCTTATGTTCTCTATATGAAAGTTATATTCATTTCTATGTGCAGAACAGTTTCTTAGATAAGTTTGTGCATGTGTTTAAGTTCTGTAAAGGAGGGTGATAGGGTCATGTTGCAGTTGTCAAACCAGATAGTGTTGCAGATGGTCAGAACACTCTTGATGGTGCCTCTGTAGAATGTAATAAGAATGGAAGGGGGAAGATTGCTTGTTTCAGTTATCTCAGGGAGTAAATTCTCTGCTAGGCTTTCTTATCTGAGGGGGTGGTGTTTGTCCATGAAAGATCCTTAGTTATGTGCACACCAAGGAACTTGGTACTTCTTACAATCTTCAAATCAGAGCCATTAATGCTGAGTAGGGTGTGGGTGGGATGTGTCTTCCTAACATCAACTATGATCTTTTTAGTGTTGTCAACGCTGAGAGATAGATTGTTATCTCTGCATCATATGGACAGCTTTTTCACCTCTTCTCTGTGTGCTAACTCATTATTACTGCTCATCAGTACCAACACAGTTGTATCATCCACGAACTTGATAATGTGGCTGGTAGTATGTGTGGCTTTGCAGTCTGGGTCAGCAAAGTAAAGAGCAGGGGACTGAGCACACAGCCTTTCCAGTCCAGAGTTCCAGTGCTCAGTGTGATGGAGTTGGAAATGTTGCAGCCCATTTGTATTGACTGGGGTCTCTGTTAGAAAATCCAGGATTCATTTGCAGAGAGTGGAGTTGAGGCCTAATCCACACAGCTTTTGCAGAATGAATTTGTTGAAGGCAGAGCTAAAGTCTATGAAGAAAATTCTGACATACTTTCTTTTTTTCCAAATGTGTAAGAAAGAAGTGCAAACTTGTTGGGCTGGTATGCAAATTGCAGGGGCTCTAGACTGATGGGCAGACTGGTCTTTATGTGTGCAATGACTAACCTATCAAAGCACTTTATGATAATGTGGGTGAGTGCCATGGGGTATTAGTCGGGCAAGTCACTAATGACTTCTTTATCACTCAGTAAGGTTAGTAATATTTCCATGTAGAGGATATACATAGCTCCAACCCACATCTAACACACCTGATGCAGGCAATAAAGGCCCTGCAAGCAAGGTGTATTGAATCTGAATGATGATGGATCTCTAGAACCAGAGTTGGGTTCCCCAGTTTAGAAAAACCCTTGACAGTTGAGTTTTAGCACAGCACACTGAGAGGTTTAAAATGTAATTTATTACTGTAAAAAATTATTTACAATTCCTTATGAGTAAAATAAGGTCTGAGATCTTACAAAAATGGAAATTGCTGAAAGAGTGCCCAAAGTTTTGTACATATCATATTTTATTTGCATTTTTTGGGCTGTCCATAAATAATTACATTGCAGAATCAATCAATTGGTTACAAGTAAAAACTTTTTTTGTGATGTCCCTTTAGCACAAATATAATAGTGTTGTAAACATGAAAAATGAATATATGTATTTATGTATTTATGCATTTATATAACCCTATAAAACTGATCCATTTTGCTTACGGACAACTGTCTTTGAGCACTCTCCTGGGTCTCATCTAGACCTCCTCTTATTACCCTTTTGATAGACTCTTCAAATTCTTAATTCTCGAGTCCAGAGCTGTTGTGAGTGTCAGCCATAAAGTAGTTGTATTTTTCTTGGTGGGAGGCCAGGTCCTCTTTGAAAGCCGCTTTAAATCTAACACCATAGGCTGGGTCATCATAAGATATATACACAGCAGAATTAAGGTTCCATTAATTATGGAACTTCCACAGAACATATATATTTCTTTCCTCCCAAGAGCTCAGTCACTTACTCAGCATGGTTAATTTATGGTTCTGTTGGTCCATAGTAGCATTCATGGTTCTTGATAAGGCCGTTAATGATTAGAACAGTTAAATTCCAACACATTGACACATCTTGCATGTGTGATTGCTCAGTAATATTTACTTGGCTGTATTTGTAATGTTACATTACCTTGCAGCACTTGGCTAAAACACTGGCAAAACCACTGCCACAAAGAGACAGTGCTTGCCCACTGAGAAAAATTCAGAATGCAGGGCATATAGCCAAATGAGAGCGGTCTCATAGCGGAGATCATATTGCATGTGCTTACCGTCCCTGTGGTAGTGATTTTTTTAGTGAATTTCCCTGTTTTTTGCTACTGTGAGAAACTGTTGGGCACACACATTTGTGAAATATCTTCATCCTTTTTAAAGATTATAATGCAAAAAATCTTCAGCAAAAAGCTCCCGTTGTTTATTGATTAGATGAGCTGTTACACCAAAATAACTGGAGCTACTGACAAAAGTCCAGCGATCTGTCAGTGCAATATACTGTGCTTGAGCCAACACATATTTTTCTCTTTTTTAAATATAATACAATTTGTGAATTTCTATTACAAAGGTACCTCAGAAAAGCGTTTTGTATTGGGGATCAGACGATACATGTCTAAGAAGCCTCGACCATCTTATAATGCCAGTCAATTGTCATTGTATCCCAGGCAGAATTTGCCATTGGCCTCCGCTCAGTTAACATGGTTTGATGAATGTAAGCAGAGTTAGCGTTTGTCATATATGGAGGCTTGGGATTTAGGTGGTACTTTATACTTAGATAAAAGGTGAATTGTTTTTTACAGTGCATACATTTCTTTAAGCTTTTGGCTTATATTTGAACAATTCTTTCAGAGGGTTGATTGGAACTTTCACATACAACTGTATTGGTTTTTATGCCAGTTCAATGTTGTCTTTACAACTGTACACCAAAGCTCATTTAGAAACCTTAGATTGTAAGAGTGATGTTATTATTATTATTATTTTTTAAATCAAATTAAATGCCTCTTTCTGATACAACCTGCATCCATGTATTATTACCGTGTTGGTACATAAGCCAATGGCAACCCACACGTGGGTCAGCAATGCTTACACGTTTATCTGTGTGTGTGTGTGTGTGTGTGATGCTTTGTTGTGACTAGGGAGGCTTTGAATACAGTTACATCACCAGATTCTTTTTGGTAGCATAATGTAAGCAACATCAGTACAAACTTTCAGGGGTTTTTTTGTTTGTTTTTGTTTACCCACCATTTTCTTGACCACTCAGATCCTGAAAGAATTGCTATTTGGGCCTTTTATGTCTGGTCTATAAAAGTCCTTGCTGTGACGCTGTAATATGAATTATTCTGTTTTTATTTTGTTGTTTGCACTCACTACTTTAATCTCAGACAGATGTATGACTCACAGAAGGAGAGAGAGATAGAGGGAGGGGGAGAGAAAGAGGGGGGAGGAATGTTTTGCTTTCACTCCTTTTACTTCCCTTGCTCACATCTCTTTTTCCTCCCCTTTTTTCTCTTCATTGGTTGTTTATTTCTATGCTCCAACTGCCTCTGTTCTCTTGGAGTATCATATTTAAGATACTTTTTTAATTGCCTCCCTCTCTCGCCCTCTCTCTCTCTTTTTCTGTCTCTGTCTTTATCTCCTTCTCTTTGTATCCCTTCTCTCCTTGTCTCTCACCTTCGGTATCCGCACCTTCTCTCGTTATTTCATCATCTGAAACTTTTTTGTATTCCTCTCCCTGTGTCATTTTCTTCATCTGCGCCTGCCTGTGTCTGTGTGTCCCGAGGCATGGCTTTAAGGTTGTAGTAGGTAATGTAAATGTCAGACAGTGAAAGAAGGGAGTAGTGAAGGGAGCAAGTGGCATTTTGGACACCTCCCATGAGACAGAACCTGCCTGTGCACAGCTATAGCTGAAAGAGCTATAGTCTGTCATCAGAGTTATGCAACCCACACACACACATACACAGACAGAGAAAGGGTAGATGGGGAATAAAGAGAGAGAGCACTTAAAAAAAGATTAAGGGATGTCAAAAAATTTAGAAAAAAGGTTGATTTTTTTTTGCCTTTACACGCTTCATCCTTTCAAAAATCACTTTAAGCAAAATTACACCACAGACAGAAATGAACTGGGAGAAATGTTCACTTATTTTAATAATCAGTGCTGTTTTGATATATGCGTGTACTGTACACTGTGCACTTTTCTATCTGTCTCTCTCTCACTCTCTCACAGGATGGATGGGTCTTGCGTAACACAAGGCCTCAGTTTGACATGAAGGATTCCTATTGATCTATGAGCACCCTTCAAAGCTGTCAAAGAGCACAAAGAGCAAGGTCAGTCTCAATATGTGACCTTTAACCTTATATACCCCTGAGGGAAGTAAGTGTGTATGTGTGTGTGCATGTGTGTGTGTGCATGTGTGTGGTATTCCTGTTTATTTTGATGGGATGAAAGCATGTGTGTGTATTTTGTGTTTTGCAAAATATTGCCTTTACGTTTCAGGGGTTAAGGTTAGGGTTATGTTTGGCTAGACACACAATACTTATATAGGTAGATTTTAAGCTCTACATTTACTAGGATTCTAGATGAGGACTAATGTGTGTGTGGCACCAGCATCAAGTAGACATTTTGTAGGTGATTTACAAAATAATTGCACAGATGGCAGGTGCAGATAAGAACATTTAGGAACATTTAAGTGAGGCTTTTGTGTGTGCCAATGTTACCAATAGATGGGAGAGGTTTGGATCAGGAGTATGAGTATAGGAGACACAGACAAAAAAGAAAAAATGTAATGTGCTGTAAAATGGAAATGAGTGAAGGAAAGGTAAGAGGAAAGTGAACAAAAGAAGAAAAGAAATAGCAGTGATGAATGATTAGTATTCTGAGCAGGTCACATTTATTTAGCGGTTGGGGTGGTAGGAGGGTAATCTTGTTTATTTAACTGATATCATGACATGATAGAACCTGAATTAAACTGTCATTAAAAGAGTCAACAGTTTTCATAGAACTGCATATTTAAAGCATATATTACATATTAAGTTTTACGCATATTTAATAAAACCTTTAGGCTGAACAAAAAAAAGTGCAGTGGCCGGAGCCTTGATGCTTTGTGTGCAGATTAGTGCTTGACTTGGTATTAATTTACACACACAATCGTCATCCTCAAATGCACTTTTAGGTTTACTAAATCTCATGTGCATTAGCCCTGCACTGTTTTTTTGCACTCTTCACAGAATAAAACATCAAGATGCATTCAAGACAAAGATGCAAAACGGGCAAGATGTGCAGTTTTTTGAAAGGTGCCACTCCTTGTAGTAGAGCAGCAGGGATATTTGTGTTTTTTGAGATGTTTAGTTCATCAGGTTTGCATGTTTTTACACTAAGTCACTGCCTAAATCTTTTTTTTTATTATTGAAATGTGGACTTCTGAAATCATTAGTGAGGTCAGGATTAACATTAGTGAGGTCAGGTACTGATGTTGGATGATTAGTTCTGGATCACAAACGCTACCCACTCATCCCAAAGGTATTGGATGGAACTCTATCACTCCAGAGACCACAGCTCCACTGCTTCACAACCCAGTGCTAGAATAATACCCATCTATCTGACAACTGGAATTGAGCATGGGGACTTCTTCAGAGCATCCTGTTCTACTGGCAATATCTGAATACAGAAATGTGCAAGTCAATGAAAAATGCTCTTTAATAAAGTAATAGCGTGTGTGTGTGCATGTGTATATGTTCATGAGTGTATGTGTGAAAGCAAGCACTGCAGGCGCACCAGTGACATTCTTGCTAATTGGTTTACTATCCATTTCAGTTGTATGTGCGTATGTGAGGTTTCCACTAAAAGTTTTCGCAAAGCTTTTAGTTCTCAGCAGGCTGAGCAAGTATGGCTGAATGTGTGTGTGTGAAGTGTCAGGCTACATTACTCAGAGCAACACTGATACAGTTGGGAGTTGTATCTGAAATATTTCCCAGCTTTTTCCTTCTTAAATGTGTGTGTGTGTGTGCAATTCCATTCCAGTCTCTATTCATCTGCATATTCACAGTTTTGCAAATTCTCCACAATCTTTTCCTCTGGTCTTTCTTTCTATGCCCTTCTCATTTTCCTGATTCATTTTTTTTTCTCCTTTTGTCACACTTCTCTTCTCTTCTCTTCTCTTCTCTTCTCTTCTCTTCTCTTCTCTTCTCTTCTCTTCTCTTCTCTTCTCTCTGTTTGTCAGTCACTCTCTTTTATGTTTTTTTCTTTATTTTCTATCCCTTTATCTGTTACAAGCTCTCCCCTGCTGTGTCCCTTCACAAACAAGACTGACTTTAATTAACTACATGAATATTTCTCTCCTCTGTTCTCCCCTGTTTTTCTCAGTCCTTATACCAAAATGTCTCCTGTCCACTCTGAGAGTGTTCTGGGGACATGAGTGACGGTGCAGATTGTCCTCTTACTCTGTTTTTCCATTTTTAGACCAGCTCTACCCTTTTAAAGCCCAAATGGCCCAACTATTAACCAGCAGTAATCTGATCTCAGATTAGATGCTTCTGTTCTAAGCTGCTTAATGAATGCAAAGACTGGATCTTGTTTTGTCTCATAATGCAATAAAAGCAGCAGCCAGAACCCAATCCAGAGCACAGAAACCTCATGCACTAATATCATTCCATTGAGAAGCTATTTATAACATGCAACCACAGGAAAAAAAAGAACATCAATGGGGCCTTGCTTTGAAGGACTGCTAAAAGCTTTTCTCCATTTTGGGCTCCCTATCTATCTCTCTTCTCCTTTTTGCTCTCTCCCTCTGGTGTCTCTGCTATCTTTTCAAAAAGTATGGTGTTGCTGATAACATGCCAATTCAAGCTTGTTCTTACCCTAAATGCTTGATGGGTACACTTTGGGAAGTGTAGAACAGCTTTGCATTAGAAAGCAACAGCAAACAGGCAGTGGTTAATGACTGTAAAGTGGAGATGCTTTGCCACTTTACTGCTTGTCTTGATTCAAGGCTTTTTGTTTTGTGTTGTTTTAAAATGTTAGATTATGTACCAAAACACTACTTTCCTCTAGGACTTTAAGATCACTGTTGCCCTATTGAGGCACTAGTGCAGCCAGGCATATGTGCTGTATACTGTTTTTTCTACTGAACTGGAAAACCCCTAAAATTATTCTGTATACCCACCCATTTTTCATCTAAAATGCCTTAGAGATAAAAACACCCTTAAGTTTTGCTGTGTAATTTGATTGATTGATTTCATACAATGATATTAATAAATAGGCCACTGTGTTCAAGTGTCCAACTGGCAGTTAGAAGTACAATGAAATCCCACTGCTAAACAAAAATGTACGTCTTAAACTTGAATGTATGTGTCGCTTCTGTGTCATCACTGCTTTCTAAGCAGAAATCCAGTCTGTCCTGCTTGTCTCCTTATCTGACATAAGATCACATGTGTCTCTCAGCATTTATGGGACTTCTATCATAAATGGTATGTATGAAACCTTTTACACAAGCTTTAAATGACAGTAATGAGAACAAATATTTAAAGCCTGTATTTAAAGGCTTTTAAGGTCATTCTTACTTAAAATTGCAATTGAAAAAAACCAGGCACTAGTTAATAATTTAGGGTCACTGAAAATTTCAAACAAAAATAATTTGTTTACAAGTATTAAAAATAGTATTTTCTGCTAAGTTTGATAAAGATTTCATGTAAAATTTAATGTATCTTTTCAAATGTTTACAGTGTATTTGTTGAGAAATAACTAAGCTAAAGGTAAAAAGAGGTGTTTTAAGCAGCAAGAGGGACCTGAGATAGTTAATGCCAACTGCTGGAGGAAAATGGGATTCTTTTCTTTCAATATCCATAATTAGCTCATGTACTTATCTCCTTGCTGAAGGGATCAGAGGCCAGATGCTTGGTAAGATAGCTGAGTAGCAAGACACCTGCAACACAAGCTTTTAATTTAGCAATCCAGACTGATAAGAGTCAATGCAAGTTTGCTCTTCAGCTCTCCAATTATCCACCCTCCCATCGAGATGCCTTTAACAAACCCCCACCCCACAAGATCAAAGACTGATAATGCATGCTGACTTTGCTCCCTTTCCACCACACGTTACATAACAGTGCTGCAACACATGTGTATGTGTGTGTGTAAATCTCAAAGAGACGATATTTGAATGTCAGAACAGACTTTGAAGATCAGGCAGTGGAAGGCATGAACGAGAGAAAGTTATACCATTTAGATAGTAAAGGGTTCTAGGGCACTTTTAGTTTCTTAAGGAAACTTTCAAAAGAGCAGTTCTTCAGGGAATGAGAAGCTATTTCTTTGTATGATCTATCCAAACAACCTTTGTTTTTTTTTAAGAATGTAGAGGGAAGAGTGTGAGGGCGGCTGGTCAGGGAAATCCAGTCTTTACTGATTCTCCATCTGCTTTGTTCTTTGACGTCTTTGGATAAACTTCTGAAATTACGCTGAAGAGCTATGACTAAAGCACAAGCCTTGCTAAATACTGTCTTGCAGCTTTAGTTGGATAATGGCAATTTAGAGCCACATGGCACATTTCCAGTTTACAGATTATATTTGTATCTATAATGCAGTAATTGGAGTAGTCATTTTTGAAAATGAGAGGGGGAAGCAGAGGACAATGAGAAACAAACCAGGCAGAAATTAGAGCTGATGTGATTTAGATTTAGTAGAACTGAATGAACTAAAGTAGCCAAAATCATTTTCCATTTGCAATTATATACAGCATGCACCCACCCACACACACAAACACACACACACACACATACACACACACACTATCAGAACCTTGAAACTTTGTGATGAATGAACAAATAGAAATGCTCCAAAATGACTTTATATGAATTTTCATTAGAAGCAGAGAATGTTAATACCTTCTCCTGTAAAGTTTCCATTTTATGTTATGCATAATTATCTGTCCATTGCTGGTTTTACTTATGATTTCAGGTTTCCAACAATGACTACTCTTCAATAGGGCTGACTGTGTTTAAGTCTGTCTGTGCTGAATCAGCTGATCGTCATTATCAAATAAATGGTTAATCTATTGCTGGAATAACTAAGGGGGTAACTTTGGGACAATATTACCTCTTCATATGCATAATTTGCACACTGGATAACATTATAATTTTTTTTTGTAAAAGGTGCAATGTTTTTAGTAAGGTTACCTTAGTTTGCTATTGAATTTGTCTGAAGATCTTTACACTAACCAGTAACCCATTGCTTGTAAAAAAAAAGTTCAAAAACAAACCCCTAAGCAGTCCACACACAAACATGGATTAACATCTCACTTTGTCTTTGTTCTCAGACTTTCAAAGTTATTCAGACAAAACACCACTTTGCACATGGTTCTCTGAATTCCAGAGATAACAACGACTCATTAGTCGATCATTTTACACATACACATAATACACATAGGCCAACCCATCCAGACCAAATGCCTGCAGCTGTTTACTAATGTCTTGTTGTGTTAAATACACCACTGAGGTCCATTCCACATGCAAACACACTGACTGAAGCTGAACTACTTTCGTTGCTAAATCATAGTATGAGCTTATTGCATTTGGAGCATGTGTAGTGAACTGTTTGTGGGGCTGGGAGGCAGTTTAGATTTGGCTACTGGCTGGTCTCACCTGGCCATTGTTCTTCATTTCTAGCTCTGCCCTGTTGCTAAGCAATAGCTCCTTTAAATCCAGGGATTTGGACCCAAAATCCACAGACTGAATCTTCACATTTTCTGGAGGGATTGGTAGCTGGGTCTCTCTCTCTCTCTGTCTCTCTCTCTCTCTTTCTCTCTCTCTCTCTCTCTCTCTCTCTCTCTCTCTCTCTCTCTCT
>JBBPDA010089399.1:0-11889 GCA_037974385.1 Arnoldichthys spilopterus
TCCTCTCGTTTTGACTTTTAATGCATTTGTTTTTAAAAAACAAGTAAAAGAGGTTGTATTTTGGGAGAATCTAAAGCTTTTGTCCATCACAGCTAGTCAAAATAGGCAGCAAAGCAGCCAATCAGGATTGAATGAGATCTTAACTCATTGACACAGTTTGATCAATCAGACTGAATCAAAGCCAGATTTTCATGCTACATGGATTCCTGAAATGTTGATGTGCTTGCTTTAAATAAGTGACATGTATCTGGTACTATGGGAGATCCCAGTGCCAACAAATGGCAACGTGTCATATATATCTTATTGATGGGGCTGCCATATTAGATTTGATCAAAAATGTTTAAAAACAATTCACAGCCCAAGTTTGTCAGATCTTATCCAAAATTTGTACAGCTGATTTTCAGACCAAGCCTTACTAGTTACCAGATGGCTTTTTGATTTTCGTAACTGTTTGTCCATCACAGCGAACTGAAATCTTAATAAATTCGCTGAAAACAGGAAGTATGGTCATAGATCAGGCTTGATGCATCAAAACCAGATTTGGTACATGGACATGGCTACTCTGCCCTACTCTACTGCTCAGCCCTCTCTTTCTGTCTCTCTTTCTCTCTCTTTTTCTCTTGATCCGTCTATCTTTGTGTGTTTAGGTCACCAGTCTCAGGGTTCTTCTGGTTCCGCTCAGACCTCCAGTGGCAGCAGCTCTGGATCCAGCAGCCTACCCACCAGCCTATCCTACACCTCCTACATACTCAAACAGACCCCTCAGGTAACACATACACCTACACATACACCTACATTCCCTTACATAAAATGAGTGTAGTTGTTTCCTTAAACACAATGCCTCCTAATTTCAAAATATATACATTTTATTTGCACAAGGTCACATTATAAATAAGGTCTGATATACTGTAGCATTGTAAACTGGATATTCAATGTTAAATGACTAAACAAACTGTGACCACAATTTCTCTTTAGGGTAAGTGTTTTTTTTTTGTTAATGACTTGCAAATTTTGTTCCATCTAGGAAGAGTTGCTATGAAGCATGAAGCATGAACTATTGGTGCAATAAACTGTTTTACATTCCTAGCTTTGAAGTGCATGTAAAGACCCTAGTCTTCACATCATGTTCTGGTCCAGCCTTATCCATTACTGATTTGAGCTGAGTACTCTCTCTTCTGTTCTACTTTGGCATGCCAGCAGTGCATCTGAGAGAAGTTGGCAGTGCTCTCTCATTGTTTGTCATGGTTTGGTGACAGGCAGAGAAGTAGCACTTCTTTGGCACTTCGTTGTCCTCTTTAAAATCTAGCATTAGTATAAAAACTGTCATATGTAAATACTTCATTTTAGTATTTGTATGAATTAAAAAAATAAATAAATGCTTGGAATGTGGCAGTGTAGTCAGTGGATGCCACTTTTAGGGCTAGAGAGCAGCTAGCTTTCACTAAAACACATCACCATTGTCAGCTCAGCGAGACACTAATGCTGTTCCCAGTTTGTTCACAACCTGAAATTTCATTCACTTAGATAAATCAAGTTGCAGTCTAAACTGGATGCTTTTGCTAATGTTAATGTGTATGTGTGTGTGCGTATGCTTGTGTGTGTGGTGTTTTTTGTAAAAAATATTCTAGGCACACTTCGTACCTAATGTAAATGGTGCTCTTGTTTTTGTTCTGTTGTTTACCTTAGTACAGGCTGTATTTGTTCTAGTTACTTCAGAGCTATAATTTTCTTCAGTTGTTTTTAACACTTTATTTTTATACTCGAGCTATCAGGTAATGAAAGTAATGATATGCCCCAGCCGTGAGCAGTGACGTGCGTCTGTAAATAACACTTGTATCTTGAAGTCTACACTTGTAGACTTCAAGATAACTGCTGCAGCTGTCTATACTAAACAACATCTCAGTACCAAACGACACCATGGCTTAAAGTTAAAAACACTGAACACCAAATATTTTGCAGTTTTTATTTTTTATACACCTGAAACATGTCTCTTTTGTTATTTTTATCTATTTTTTAATAAATAAAAACTCAAGTACAGTTGAAATGCTGTTAGTGGGTGGCATAGCAAATGTATAATAATACAAAACTTTAATTCATTATCACAATACACAATTGTACCACTGGGTCAAAAAAATAAATATCTTTAAAACCTAGTTGCACCACATGAAAAATTCCATGTAAAGTTATCTTAACAGTAAAAAAGTATTTTTTTTTTTTTACTTAAATATTGTCAGAGTTTCTCTCTCTCTCTTCCTCTCTATTTCTTTCTCTCTCTTTTATTGTCCTCTGTGTGAAATCTATAGCCCTTGCCTATGGGTACTAAAACTGGCAGTCAGCCAGTAGCTCACACCATTCTTTTCACATATGTACTAACACATTTACCATTGACCACCAATTTGTACTATGCTGACCCGTGGCCTTAACGATCTTTCCAGGGCACATTTCTGGTTGGCCAGCCAGGGGGCTCGGGAAAACAGGGAGGGTCAAGTTCCTCTGGTCATGTCGTGCCGAGCCCTGCCTCGGTTACCCAACAGGCCATACGGGTCACAGCAGGGCAGAAGGCAGCCATACTGGCTCAGGTATGTGTCATGAATTTAAGACTTGCTTTTAAAGGCGTCTTTGGTTTGTGTACAAAAATCTCATTGTTAAATATGAAATGTATTATTCTATATTACATATGAGCTGTATTATTTCACTGCATTCTTGCTGGTGTTCCTGTTAAATTATTGCTTATGCTCCTAGATGATTTTTACTTTTTTGCTCACACCCAGAGATGCACCTTGTAAACGTTTAAGAACGCATTTTTAAATTAGTATTTAGTAACTTCTGATTTAACTGCAACCAGAGTATTATCATTGTGTCCCACAATACTCTAGTTTGTTGCTCTTTTCTCTTTAATGAGTGCAGTCACCAGGTTTGATGGTGTTTAACAAGTTTAGACAGTTTATCATATTTTTTATGCCAGAAATTGAAAAAGTGTTGTGTGCCAGGTTTATGTGCAACAACTTTGTTGTGTAGTACGATGGGCAGAATGGTATTCACATAGGACTGGCCAGAGTTTATGTAGTGTTAGTATTACAGTTTTAGCACAGCATCACTTAGTATATAGCACCACAACAAAATTACCTCTGCATTTAACCCATCACACATGCACACGTGAAGCAGCGGGCACCTATCAACAGCGCCTGGGCAGTAGTTTAGTGGGGCAGTATTTTGCAAGGGTACCTTCCGTAGTTCCCGGGCTGGGACATCAGCCTGTGACCTTCAGGTCCAACCACTAGGCCACCACTGCCCTATAGCTTCTTATACTAGTTTTGTATTAGGTCTGTCGCTATCAAACATACTAGCAAGTTTGTATTGTGATGATGTTAAAGTAAGAGATGAGGTTTTTAAAAAGTCAGTCAAATACAGGATTTAAATGAACAATAAGAAACCATGAATAAAACTGTATGGAAGACAATGCTTACACATAGTTCTGCTCACCAGGCTCTGTTTGTGCTGTAGGAGAGACTTGATTATATTAGATCAGGTTCAACTTTATTGTCATTGTACAGAATACAAGTACAAAGCCAATGAAATGCAGTTAGCATCTAACTAAGTGCAAAGAATAGTATAAACATATTACAGTAAAATACAGTATATAGGTCATGCTATGTTACAGTATATACAGTGTTACTGATTATGAAGAGCAGAATATACAAATAATAAGATATGTACAGTGTATTGAACATTTTATAAATAGAAGTGAAGTGGGCAGAGTTGAAAAGGATATATACAGACTAGTAGGAACATTTAGAGGCTAGTTATGAAGAAGGTGGTATATTGATCATTTAAACTGAGTTTTATAGAACTGTTGAATGATATTGCTTGGAATATGTTCTATATTTCTTGTAATGCTAATCCTTGTAGATAATCAGTTTCAACATTTTACAAAAGTTTAACAAAATCGTGAATCAGCATTGGCTCCTCCTTAGTTTTAATATATGACTTGTTTATATGTTTCGACATTATGATGTTACAAAAGAACTTGTTTGTATAAGTGTTGTTTAGCACACTGTTAAAACCACGGACAGGTAATAAGAATAACATCTTGTTAAATTAGCACCAGACAAGCGGTGGGATACATTAGGACATATTAGGCAGTCAGCTGAACAATAAGTTTCTGAAGTGTACAGTATTGTATAAAGATTCAGGGAATCTGAAATCTGGAGACATCTCAGTCCCTGTATGGCAAGGCCAGAAAATTCAAAAGGCACTGTATAAGAAACCCTCATGCTACTGTGATATATATCTCCACATGGGCTCCACATTAGGACTGTTTCTGATTGTTGCTTAAAACAGTCCACTGCTGCATCAAGAATTGTGACTTAAAACTCTATTACACAAAGACAGAACCACATTTCACTGTATTGCAATGATTGTGTTTTTTCTTGAACTGGATATTATTACAACTCAAAAAGTTGGGAAACCGTGTAAAACCAGTATGCAATTCCTGTACAGGGTATTTTTAAATGAAAAAGATCAAACATATCATATTAAATTTGAATTTGATGTCAGAATCACATTTTAAAAATGTTGGGAAGGGACAGCAAACGAATGGAAAAATTAGAATGCAGAGAGAAACACCTGATGAAACGTCTCGCAACTTAAGTTAATTGGCAACGTCAGTAACATGATTGGTGTGAAAACATCTTTGAGAGGCAGAGTCCCTCAGAATTGTGACCTAAAACTCTGTTACACAAAGACCGTACCACATTTCACATCTAAAGATTTGGAGGGATTTACCAATTTGTGAAAGACATGCAATGGAAAATAGGGCAACAACTTCCAGTGTTTTAAGGAGACCCAATTCTGTAGTGTAAATCACTGTATTGGCTGTGTACACAGTTCATTACTGCATTTACACGTTCAAGCAAGAAGAACCCACATATAAGCACTAAGCAGAGACATTGCTAAATCATTTAAGATGAAGTAATATGAAAAACAGTTCTTTGGTGTGACAAATCAAAATTTTAAATTTCTTTTGTAAATCTTGAACACAGCTTCCATCAGGCTAAAATGGAGGTAGCCCATCTTGCTGTTAACTTCACAAATGCACCAGCGTTGGTAATATTTTGTGGTGCATTAGTGAACATGGCAATGTATACAGTTTCTGGAGCAACATAAGGTGCCACCCAGATGATGTGTTTTTCAGGGAAGGCCTTGCTTATTTCAGAAAGACAACACCAAACTGCATTCTGCACCCATTGAAAAATCAGCAGCATCTTGAAAAAACCATAAAACTTCTGTTTCTCTTTTACTTATTTCTCTCTCTCTCTCTCTCTCTCTCTCTCTCTCCTCTCTCTCTCTCTCTTTCTTTCTTTTTCTTTCTTTCTTTCTTGTTCTGCTTGTTCTTTGTCTTTCATAACCTTATTTGCTCCCAACAGTAATTGCCCCATATTTCACTGGATTAGCCTAGAAACAAACATGTTAACTTGTTAAAGGAATATAGCACATGCAAAGCCAATGCAGGTCACAAGTAATTTAACTGCTTATTTGCGCATGTATTTTGTGGATTGCTGGATATTAAAAATGTTAGTTTTTTAAAGTTTTCATCACAAACATTTTGTTCCTCTTTTGTCACACTTAGTGTGAGGACATCACAGATGATCTTTTATTTGTTCAGTTGCAGATGTTTTCCAGGAATCTTTAGCTGTGCTTTAATATTACATGATTGAGAATAAACAAGAAAAAAAAGTGTTTTTTGACCCACACTTGTTTTCCCACAAACACTGGCCTCTTTGACACAGAGACACACACTGTATACACTGATGAACACATTCTGAAGTAAGAGGCAGCAATTTGGCACATCATGACTATTTTAGTACACTGAATTAACTACTTGTGTCATGTAAAGAACAGATAGTCTGATCGTCTCCATTTCAGTACGTGGCACTACGAGAAAAGTATTGTCATTTAGCATCACTTAGCTGAAACTGACCATATGTACTCTTTTTCCCGGACTATCCTTTTTTGAGACTTAAAAAATGCATTTGGCCAGGATTACTAAATTGCCACATATCTCATTCAGCATTAGCTTTCTGCAATCATCATTCATTGTGTATGAACCACAACAACAAACAAGTATTTTTACCAGCAACCCTTCTTAGCCTGAAGTTAGCATGTCTTCATGCTACGCTAATGTCAGTGGGTGCCTCTTCCCTAGTAAGTGGCACCATTTAACATTTAGCAGTTTTGTTATTTTTTGAGATTTGCTTAATGATTGAATCAAAATTCTGTAATAGCATTTACTTGATGACCATAAAATTGTTTTGCCAAAACCCAACCCAACTTTTACCAAATCCTCTAGTTTCAATACCAGAACTGAGCCAGGCTCAAGAACCTTCTATTTGGAATTCATCCAAACTGGTCCATCAGTTAAGTGCAAGATAAAATCTTATAGTTCTGATGTTACCCACAGCAAAATTACTGTAAAATAATTATAGTTATCATTAGATAATGTATAAAAAAATCATGATTTGAAACATGTTCCTTTAATGTATGGTATGGGCAGTGGTGGCCTAGTGGTTAGGACGCTGCCTTTGGGACCAGAAAGTCCCGGCCCAGGCACTACTGAGGTACCCTTGAGCAAGGTACCGTCCCACTACACTGCTCCCCGGGTGCTGTTGGTAGCTCCACGTGTGTGATGGGTTAAATGCGGAGGTCACATTTCGTTGTGGTGCTTGGTGTGTTCACAATGACAAAGAGTCACTTTCATTCATTTCATTCATCTAGCATTGCTTTTGAGCAGCACTTTTTCTGGATAAACTTTCTAGGTGGTAGTGGTAGCCTTGTGGTTAGGACCTTGCCCTAATGATCAGAAGGTCATAGATCCGGGTACCACTGAGATTCCCTTGAGCAAAACAGCTGCCCGCTGCTCCACGTGTGCATGTGTGATGGGTTAAATGTAATGGAGGTCACATTTTGTTGTGGTACACTTTGTGTGTGATTGAGTGTGTTCACAATGACAAATAAGTCCCTTTCACTATACTTTGCTGCACTTATGCTGTGTGGTGCTGATATCCTATAGAAAGTTGTTCTCCTCCACTTGTCCTAAAATGGTTTCTTATGAGATGCTGTATGTAGCATATTGATCATATTAGAAAAAACACATTTACAAACAATATGAACCCTGCACTCCTCTTTTCTGTATTGAAAAATCAAGAATTTGTAATGTTTGAAAAACGACACTAGTTTGACCTATCAGTTTCAGATGGATATTTTAATAATAATAATAATAATAATCATAAAAATCTTTATTTATAAAGCAACTTTCATACAAGTAAGGGAAACTCAAAGTGCTTTACACTTTACAAAAGTTGCTAAAACAGAAAGAAACAGAATTAGTAAAACAAAACTTGTCGAAATTTTATTAAAAGAAGAATAGAAAATGTAAACATAAAAAGTATCAAATAGAAAGTATAAAAATTATTTTAAGTTCTTTTCCACTCCAGAAAGTAACAAGCTATTCTAAATATGACATTTATCTTCCTGTTATATGTGTGTTCTTATTTCATGTTAATTGGTGACATTTGTTTTCATTCATTGTAAGTAACTAAAACTTTAAAGCAGAATGTTCCTCACTTGTCACGTGGTGTTTTGGCAGGTGGTGGGTGGATCTCAGGGTTCTCAGTTAAAGCTATCAGATGGTTCAGTGAAGACAATGACTGCAGCTGCACACATGTCTAAAGCAGGCACTACCACTCTGAGGATGACTGGAGGAATTATTACAGCCACCAGCTCTTCTCAGAGTGCTCCTGTCTCTGCCCCCACCTCACAACAGGTGAGATACTCTAGTATCTACTTTATAACCTGTTTTGTACTTTTTAGGCTTTTTTGTTGGTTGGTGTGCTAGTTTTACTATATGTTTTGCACTTTATTAAATTAAGTATATTTTACTAAGAAAAAGTACTTGGATGTGCAGTCTTAAGCCCCTTCAGAATTGGGACTGGGACCTCTGGTGTACAGTACCAACTGCTTATAACCAGTTATAATCAGTTTTATCTGGTTTCTGATTTGCCATTTTCTTTGAAAATGGGCAAAGGCTTGTCTCTCCATTTATTTGCCAGTTGTTATAGTGTTAGAAATCACGTAAGCAAGTCTGTTTGAGTGAGATTACTTTAGGTCTGATAGCTAGCTAGCTTTGTACCATGCTTTTTGATGAATATAAATTTAAGCTTCATTGTCCTCATCATTTCAGTGCCAAATTAAATGAAACAAGCTTGTGGAAAATGGACAATTGTGTGTGCTTTTTTGCTGAACTATAACATCAAATTGAGAATAATTTTGAAGAATGCAGCATGCCCCGATTGTTAACGTGGTAAATGTATTACCTGTGTTTCTTTCTGAAGCCTGCAGAGGGAGCTGGTGTGCCCACAGCTCCACTAGTCTCAGGGGCTAAAACAGTGGCGCAGCACCCTGTGTTTGTAGCAGCAAATCAGGCTGCAGTCGTCAGCACTGCGAAGAGTGCCAGCTCAGCATCTAGTGTAGCAAAGAACACCGGCAACATGGTAACAGTCGGCAAGAGTGTCAACATGCCTCTCATCAGTCTGTCAAAAGGCGCAGGGACAGTAGTGAGTGTACCCAAAAGTGCCAGTCCCTCATTGGTCACCACAGCATCGTTAGTGGGAGGAGCAACAGTCAGCGGGAAAACAGCTGCTGCAATTTCCGGTAACCAGTCATTTGCAGTCATCTCATGGTCTTAAATATACATACACTGTATTTCCAAGAGTATTCAGACACCCATTCTCATGTGTAAATTCAGCTATTTTAAGGTACACCTGTTGCTCACTCAGATATTTAGTTGCAAATGCACAGCTTTCTTCACAGAAAAGCATTGTCCCTGTGGCTGAATGCTGTCAAATCTTCACAGCAGTGTTCCTGCATCTTGGATAAATCTTTCTCAGAACAGCAAAGCCTGTTATTGCAGCAAAGGACAAAGCACATATTAATCGTTGGCTTTAGAAGAGATAAAAAAGCAAGTGTCTACAAACGTGTGAAGTAGGGATGAATTTTTGAATATTAAATGTAATTATTAAAAATCATATTTCATCAAAAAAAAATTAGGACCTGACAAATGTATTCTTCCCAAACGATATCTAGTAAAATGTTTTTCTCTCACTCACACACACACACAGGGGCAGGGTGGGAGATCTTTGAACAGGGTTTCTGTGGAGTCTTAAAATGTCTAAAATTGTAAAATTTGAATTTAAGGCCTTAGGATTTTATGAAAACATTAGTATTTTATGATGACTTAAATGACTTATGTTTTGGACTTAAATGTCATTGTAAAATGGTGATCTGGGTACCACTGAAGTTCTCTTGAGGAAAGTACTGCTCCCCGGGTGCTGTTGATAGCTGCCCACTGCTCCATATGTGGTATCTCGCTCAATAGTGGTACCTGGGTCAAGACTTGAACCTGCGGCATTCTGTTCACAAGGGCAAGGTTCTAATCGTTAGGCCGGTTCTTCCCACAAGTGTGAATGCAAAGTTTGGTAAATGTGAATAAATTTGATAAATTTGTCCTAAATGTCATTCATAATGGTCTTAAAATGTCTTAAATTTGACTTTGCTGAAACCTGGAGAAACCCTATTTGAAGAATAGTCTAATAGTTCTCAGTGTTTATCAAAAAGTATTTTTGATTTTTCAGTCTCTACTTTGGGGATATTGGGTAGTTGAACAGTCAGTAGAAAGAATTAAAGATATCTGCATCAGTCCAGAGTTCCCTTACCAATAGAGCCCTTGATATTTATATGTTTATAGTATTCTAAAATGTGAAACAGTAAATAAAGGAAGAAGGTGGGTAGTAGAATATGTACATCTAGACTTTCAAATTGTGTATGTATAAGTTCAAGTACAGTGTGTGTGTCATGTCTTTTGTGTGTACATAGGGATATAGATGTATCTAAAAGTGTTTCCTCTCCTTTAGGCATGTTAAAACTTCACTCAGGCCAGTCCAGCTCCCAGCAAACAGTGCTGACAATTCCAGCGAACCAGCTCAAGCAGCTCAGCATTAGTGGATCCTCTTCAGGGCTACAGACTATCCTTATGCCTGTGGGAAAAGGTAGAGCAAGTCTGTGTATCCCTCTGCCACATAATAATTTGTTCAAACAAATAAGTAACCAAAATTAATCAAATAATCAATTAAATTTAGATGAACCATTACCCATATAATATAGTGGTGATCTCTTCAGTATTGTCTAAATGTCTATATAAATTTGACCTAAAACAACATCAGATTTTCACACTAAAGTCCTAAAAGTATATAAGGAGGACTGAGACAAATGAGACAAAAATGTTATACTTGGCCATTTTTTTGAGTAAATTGATCCAATATTACATATCTGTGAGTGATGAAAGAAGATGGACGTTTGCATTGTTTCTGGTATCAGTTGATCAGTCCTACACATCAGCTTGGACGAATTTTAACCTGTAAGATATTTTCCGAAATAAAGACTAAACGTAATATTTTTTTCTCGTTTGCTTAATTGGGTTGTCTTTATGTACTTTTAGGACTTGGATGATGGATGTTTTAGGTCATATTAATGCAGAAATTAATGTAGAAAATTCTATAGGGTTAACAAACTTTTAAGGACCACTGTGGTATGAGAGTAATAATATGCAAAATAATTATTGATTATTTTATTTATAGTGGTCATTGATCATTTGATTGATACACTTGTAAAAAGGGCCAAAATAAAGTGACCGATATGTACCTTAAGTTAATGTTAAAAACGAGTATTTAACATTTTTAAAAGTGCAACATTCTGCTTTTAAGTTCATCTTCTATCTTATCGAAGATGGAGCCTTGGGTCACATGTTGACTTGAAATCTTCCTTACCTCACTTGTGACTCAATTCAGGACTTGCCCTTAACTGACACAATCCCAAACCTGCACTCAACTCAGATTTACTCTTAACTGAGTAGACTTAGACTGACCTTTAACTGACCCATAACCTGGATTGGCCCTTTACTCACTTTACAGTTATTTAACTGTGTTACAGTTAATGCCCTCTGCCATTTTTTGTCTCTTCTTCCTTCTGCATTCTTTAAACAGTTTTTTTTTTCTTTTAATATCTATTGTTAAGTTGTTGCCTTCACACCTATTATCTTCTGTCTCTCCAAATATCGCTCTGCTCTTAGCCCTCTCTCAACCCCCTTCCCCTCTTGGTATCCACTTTCTTGCCTCATTTTCTCTATACTTACTCAACCCTTTCTCTCAAGAGACCTTAGTGATACAGAATTAAAACTTTCCTTGCAGGAAGAGAGTAAGATCCATAGCCAGAGAATTATTCGTTCTGCACTTTTTTTTAGCCTTGAGTATTATCGATCCTATGCTCTTCGAGTCATAGTATTGTTCATCCTACATGTTCAACCCTACAGCCAGCATGGCATTGGCATTTCAAGCTCACTCTGCTCTGACCCAGTGCTATTTAATCAATCTTATATTGGTGAGCTGTGCTTTGGTGTGATTACATTGAAATGTCTGTACTCTTCCATTTTTACTTGTTCATTTGGCTTCTTTTAGTGGAATTTGTGTAGTGGACGATTGTTGGGACTCTGCAAACTGCTTTTATGCTAATTTTGTCTATGCTGTTTCACAGAGCATTAATGGTTATGCAGACCATAGTTATTTAAGCAAACCAAATACATTAGATCTGCCTCTTCACTTTGTTTAAACAAAGGTATCATTCATGCAGTGCTCTTGTTTTTTTGAATTGCACAATTTTTTTTTTCCACCTTGCTCTCCCTGGTTGTAATTGCAACGTGCGTGTGCGTGCGTGCGTGCGTGCGTGCGTGTGTGTGTGTGTGTGTGTGTGTGTGTGTGTGTGTGTGTGTGTGTGTGTGTG
>JBBPDA010089439.1:0-11888 GCA_037974385.1 Arnoldichthys spilopterus
TCTCTCTTTCTCTCTCTCTTTCTCTCTTTCTCTCTCTCTCTCTCTGTGTCTCTCTCTTTCTCTCTCTCTCTCTCTCTCTCTCTCTCTCTCTCTCTCTCTCTGGCCTGTTTGTGCAAAATACCTGGTTGTTAATTTTTCTTCAGTTCTACAGTGATGTAATGAAAGATTTAAATTGCTGCAATTTTTAAAAATATATATTTCACGATTGCATTATTTCACAAAGCATTTTGGTCTTAAATAACTATGGAAAACTACAGTATCACTACAGTTCACATCAATAATGCTTCTTGGGAATGAGGCCATTCAGTGATTGATCAGGCTATTTATAGGCCCAGACTCGGCCCAGTTATGCACCATAAGCTTATGATAATTGGGGGGAAACTGGCACACGCTCTCGGATTATGAGGATCGTGGGATTCATCATTACAAGAACAGATCTGATAGACTTTTCTTAGGCTCTTTCTCAAGAAAAAAGTGAACAAAAAACTTATTGGAGAACAATGTTTATAAAATCTCACTCTTATTTTCCTGAAGCCGTCCTCACTGTGACCGTAACGTTCTCTCTCCTCTTCCTTAGGTTCCATATCTGCCTTTCACAGAAGCCTTCAGCAGGGCAGAAGCCGAGGGGAAACTGGTACACTCCATACTCCTCTGGGGCGCTCTGGATGACCAGTCCTGCTGAGGTCAGAACTATTTTGTGTGTGTTTAAGTGTGCGCGTGCATATTTTAGCGGGTTTCCAAAAAGCCAATCCAAGAAAACCAACAAAGACCACGTCTAAAGTCAGTACTGTGTTCGCCATTTTTGGTGAATTTGCTAGTGTGCTTAGAATCATTACTCAGTTGAAAGGTCCACATTCCATCTTTGCAAATTTTGGGATTCTTGGAGACTTCTTTTTGAATCAAACGATCTGCTCTTGGGCAGAATTTCCCGGGGCGGCCAGTCCTGGTTAATTTGGCAGTCACTTGAAAACACTTGATTCTGATTTGTCGTTTATGGACTTGAAGGGGTGATGATGTAAGGGTGTACTTACTTTTTCCATTTTTGTTTTGTTTATTTAAATTATACACATTTCTACCAAATGTAAATGAAGGCTTGCTTGTTCGAATATGCAGGGGGGAAAAAATCTAAAATTTCTGTAGGATATGCATTCCACCCCCCACATGACTTGAATATGTATCTGTCTGTGCTCTTCACTGTTTATGTAGGTTCGGGGCGAACTCTCCGGGAGACAGTCCTGGAAAGTTCGCCCGTCCTGGCCTTGCTCAACCAGAGCTTCATCAGCAGCTGGTCTCTAGTGAAGGAGCTGGAGGACCTACAGGTGAGGCTTCCCCTGATGGTGCATTCATATAACAGGATTGCGTTGCGTGGACTTGGACGACTCCTGTCACCTATGAAATAAAGGAATTAATTTATGTTCTTATGTAATAATTTGGATTTTTTTAATGTATTAATTTAACATGTTTAGATGGCTTTGTTTGGTAGACAGTTATTTAATTCTGACCCCATAACGTTTTCTCGAACCTACAACCTACAGATCGTCATTACATCTTGATCCAGTTCTGCTTGAGTATCTGGATATGAAAATCTAGGGCTGGATTGAATTAGTCTTCCAATACTCTGGGTGTTTTTTTTTTTGTTTTTTTTTTAGACCCTTTTATGGCCGCACTAAGAAAATAGCGATACATTTTTATTTTAATTTTTTTCCCATTTAATATTCATTTGAGGCAATAATGCTATAATGTTTAATTTTTTTATTCAACAACCAGTTTGTTTTTTTTTAAATTAAGGCCTCTCTCAAACAGTCGAGATTTCTCTTTATTGTAAAACTCTGAATACATAAACAAATAAACAAAATCAAATAAAAGTCTTGGATTCTCTTAAAACTTCTCCGAGAAATCCATAAAACTTCCCCAGTGAGGAAGCTCACTGAAAAGGTCTGCTGATTTAAAGACACAGTGGAATCCAGTGGTTTTTGTGATGTAGGGCCTCTTAAACGTCTCTCGGATTACTGTAGAAGACTTCAAGGCCTGTAGAAGTCTACAAATAATAATTCCTCTGTATTTAGACCTCAGTTAACAGTCCGAGTTCAGGTTATGTGGTGTCTAAACTGGTGTCTTGAAACTAATGATGCTTCATTTCTGTGTAGGCTGATGAGCAGAATCTGGCATTGAGTCAAAAGGCACGTTTACACCTGGAGGAGTACAGCTTCCCAGTGGAAATGATGGTGGTACTTCCTAATGGCACAGTGGTAGGTCTGCTCTGCAGCTTCTCTGCACTACTGGTTCAGTCTTTCCGCACAGTCCTGGAAGCTCAGAGCTGCACAGTTTAGCGTTACATGCTATAACTCGTATTGGACATGGTGATTATCCAGTGAGATCAGGAAAAATAAGGGTACAGTGCTCTGGTCTTTCAGGACTTCATCACTCGAGTCAGCAGATCAGTTGTCAGGGACATCTGACCCATTTGGGAGTTTAATAAGTCTTTTGCTGGATTTGATAAGTCCAGTTCTCCTCAGTTCCAAGCACCCAGAGAACCAACACCGACTGCTTCGTTCTGAAAGTGAGGAAGCTTAGCAGGAGCAGGCGGAGTCTAATCCGAGGCCTGCCGTAATTATGTCTGAATGCTCGTATTATTCATGAGTCTGAGAGCTGTGAAGTAGCGAGCAAAGGGTTTACTGCTGTCGGAATCGCTGGTTGATCTCAAAAATGTGCTTAAATGTGCTCCAGGCTTTGGAGCATTTGAATTTCAAAGCGTCATGAGGCCTGTAGATTATAGCTCGCAGCACTGTGAGGGCAGTATCCAGGAGCCAGAGTCAGTTCTAATGTTCTGTCTGAAGAGATGAGAAAGGAACACGCTAGCCACGTGACATCTGACCTTCTCATATATGCGTTAAATATATATGCTGTTAAAAAATGCAGAATTTGCGACCATTTCTACCCCAATTAGGAAAAATATAACTTGCTTATAAATGAAGTAAAATGTGGGAAAAAATTAAAGCATTTTAATGCAATGTCTAAATGCAAAATATCAAATTTCAGATCACTTCTCAAAAATTAATGTTGCATATATATTTTTTTAAATTATTTATTTATTTTTCTTTTGCCAATTATTTCACTTTTTTAAATATTTTAAAAGTGCTTTAGAAATAAAATGTATTATTTTTTATTATCGGTTTGAAATATCATCTGCCTGATACCAATATTGTGCTGGTATTGTGCAGCCCTACTTTTTTCAGGCTGCAGCAGTGTAGTCCTGCCCGTTCATGCCATTGATAGTGATGTTTTAGGCCAGGCTGCTTTAGGCCAGTCAGAGCGGAGGTAATTTACCTAGGACCGTCTAAAAGGTAAAGAACTAAGAGTTTGTTTAATGATGACCTCAGATAGTGGACCAAGTGGACCTTGAGGGGTAAAATAAAATGTGAAAAGCTTAAGATGTGCCCACGCAGGCCATTTCAGGGGTGTGTTCACAGCGAGGGCAGATACAGGTCACTTACAAACATGAATGTGAGCCGTCAAGGCAGAAAGGTCAAACGTGAGCAAAGAAATAAAGTGCCTCTCTGTTTTCCGAGGTCCACCACATCAACGCCAACAACTTTCTAGACCAGACGTCCATGAAGCCAGAAGAAGGGACAGCCTTTAGTTTCTCTGGCGGGTTCGAGGACCCCTCCACATCCACCTACATCCGCTTCCTGCAGGAGGGACTGGACAAGGCCAAACTTTACCTGGAGTCCTAAAAACAGACAATCCAACTGTGTGAGTGAGGCTGATGAGAGAGAGTGTGGGTGGGTGGGTGCGTGGGTGAGTTACAGGAAGTGGACTCCTCCAATGGCCTCGGTCAGAAGTGCAGAAAACCTGAAGAATTGGTGATGTAGCAAGCAGCTGCTGACTCCAGATTACTTTGCGTGTCCACATTCCACTTCTAGTAACACATACGATAATGTAACACTTGTTTTATCACCTGGGTCTAGGTTTAGCGCCCTGTTACAGCTTTATATGCAGTCTTTGAAGTTTTATATGCATCAGATGATGATTAGCAATATTGCGCAGTACAGCTATGTGCCAACGTTTGGGGTTTGAACATGCGGGAGCACTTATTAATAGCTGATTAAAAAGATAATAATCCCTTCAGCATAGATGTGTGTAGCAAGAGACACGTTCTGTTTTTCCTAGACTTTTTCCAGTAACTGGCCAACTGCAGCATTGATTTTTTTTGTGGGTTTTCTGTTTGTTTGTTTTTTGCGTTCCCAGTTTCTGTGGATCGCATTACTGTGGTATGTCTGCTACATGAAGTATGTGTGCTGCTCAGGTTGGCTTTGGTTGTGTGTGTGTGTGTTTGTGTGTGTGTGTGTGTGTGTGTGTGTGTGTGAGTGTGTGTGTAAGAGAGCCACAGGGCCTGAGGTTTCCTGACTAAAGCAGTTTGTGACGGCCTGGTCTGAAAGCTCACTAGGGTGGGAGCAGGCCTGATGTCATTGTTTCAGTCCAGGGAAGCAGTTGCCTTTGTCTTTCTGTGGGGACAACACACATACGGGGCCACACCATGCTAGAAGAGCACACACAATTCACTCAGACTACTGGAAGACCACTGTAGAGGGCTGCATTTGGATTTGTGTATCGGAGGGACCACTGGACACATCAGTTTGACCAAGGTTCTTGTTGTGGTCAGTCAGTTGAAAGACAATGGAAATGTTTTGTTTATTTTCCCCCCTAGATTTGGGGTGTTGGCCTACTGCCACTGTATACCGTAGCTATTCGATCAGGTAGAACAAGCCTGTCTTTAACTTGACATTACACTCAGCACGATGGCCCTGAGGCGGCCAGAGGAAGCACAAACATCGGTTACCTGTTGGAGAAGCTGTATGCACTATTAATGAAGGTCAGTTCATTGCTAATATACAATTACTCCAGTTTCTGGCGAGAACTGACACCAGTCTGTACTTTTTAGGGGGTTCCCTGTCCAGACACAAGTCACTTTTTTTTTCATCTTTTCTTTGCGAATGTGTTTGCTGTTCATACATGTTTAAAAAAAAAAAAGTAAACAAGTTTTTTCCTAAAAAAAAAAAAAAAAAACGGGGGAAAAAATGAATCTGTGTCAATTTTCTACTATGAATATCAAAGGGAAAACAGATGTTTGTTACACATTGCAAAAGCCAAGTTAACTACTTCTTCTCATTTATTTCATTATATTACATTATTGAATATGTGAATCGTACGTGTGCATGGTGCATAAACAGATGAGTTTGTGCATGGATAACTCACTGATCACCACGGAAAGAGGTACTTCACATACATCAGCTTTTAGACGAAAAGCACCTGGCTTGCAACTTGCACACACACATTAAACAAGCTGAATGTTTTTCACAAAGGGAGCTGATGGGACTTCCATCACTGACACGGTGTCCTTTTCCACAGGCTTGTGTTATCCCTCATAAATACATTGTCCTATTTGTGACTGGCTGAGATCTTGTAACAGGTACATCCTTCTATTCACAGCAAATGAAGGGACAATACAAGGCGTTGGCACTAAAGATGGAAGTGGTGGCGTTAGATCATCGGCGTTGGGCCGGTTTGCTGTAATGAGTGAGCCAGTGCTTCAAAACCTACAGATTTAGTGCGAGTCAGAGTCATTCCTCCAGTTAAACTGACCAACATGTATAAGTGCATTAGAGGCAAGAAGCCATTCACATTATTGTTTTTCTTAAATCTTTGATCTTGAATAGTTTCTGCCAAACAAATTGGCCTCTGAATACGCTGCAAAGAAACAAAGGTTCCCTATGACTGGTTCTGAATATGACCCATTTTGAACAGAGGCCACGGTGACAAAGACTGAAGCAGCATTCGCCTCAAGCAGTTGTACAGCCGAGAGACAGATGGTTTTTACAGATTGTTTCATGAGTTTTCCAAAGAAAAAATCAGATTTACACATTTTCCCCTTAAACCCAGCACGACCAAGACATAACTGGTATTCAAGGTATTCTTCCTTCAGTTTTCACTGGGGCGTTGAGGCTATGTAGCTAACCACCAACCGAAGCTTATACCCCACCAATTGGGACGAGCTTGCCTCCATGTCAGAGTTACGTAACAGCAAATACTCAGGTAGTTTCTGACGCTGAATTCCATCAAAATGCCATTAAAAGGAAGCAAACCAAACCTGTCGTCTAATCGACTACGTCTGAGATAAAAGGAAAAGTGTCAATTTGATTTTTACCCCCCAAAAAAATCACTTCCGCTATTGACGGCTGAGCCAGATCACAGACATGTGCAAGCACCATCTTTCGGGGCCATTCCGACAGTGAAACATTGGTTGTAACTGAGAAAGTTGTTCATTTCTCCAAGCAAAAACAGTTCACTACCATACAAACAAAGCACTGAGCCCCAGAGACCCAGTCAGACCATCACAGCTGAAGGTTCCATGTCGAGAGGTCTTCACACTTCACAGTGAAAACCCCATTGTGATTTGCCATGCCAGGTGAATCCAGTGGGCAGTCAGACTTGTCGTTCTGCTGCTATAGGACTCGGCCTCGTCATTCAAGCACAAAGTTCAAGAGTCCACGATGTACGAACGTCATGTCCTCAACATGAAGAGTCTTCACCTAGTAGGTAGTATCCAGTATTGCAGCTACTCTGACCTTTACTTCCTTATAGTACGAAGTCATCTCATCTCTTAGAACTAATGTCCACTCTACCATCAAACAAAGCCCTTTGCACTGTGATGTTTTGGGAAATGGCCGGGGGTCACCAGAAGGTCCAGGCCTCAAGCTCCAGCACCCTGAAGTCGCTGGTCTCAGACAGGCTGCAGTTGTTGAAGGTGTAGCATGGGCTACTTCTCCCAAGGTACAGTGTCTCGTCCAGCCACAGGCCAAAGTGACCACTAGGAAAAGAGAAAAATTAGGGAGAAATGTAAATCTTGTTAACATGTATCCTTCTTATTGAATAATGAATCGATGCTTCAGGAAAAAAATTTAATAATATAAGGTTCAATCATCTCAACTTTTCTCAATTATTTCAACTTTTTTGTGGACACATTTAAAAATATCCCCACCTTCAATGATCAGTGATCAATGCACTACGATAAACTCATGAAATGACATCTTGATCATTGTTTTTAAGTTGTTTTTTTTTAATTTGCATGTCATCATAAACTCAAATATTTATTACATTCCTACTTCAGCTAAAACTGCCTAAAGAACATCTGATGAAGCACAAAACCTAAACGAGTTATCGACTCTGTCGAGAATATGTGAATGGACAGAAATGTCTGAATTTGGGTCATACCAGGGATGTATATTTGGAAATGGTCAAGAATGGAAATCAGCCATTGCCCAGTGTATTCGAAGACCAGCATCAGGGCTCTTCTCAGTTTTGGCACCTAATTGGTGGAATGAACTTCCCCTGACTGTACTACTGAACTACAGAGTCTCTCGCTGTCTTCAACTGTCACTAGGGCAGTGGTGGCCTGGTGGTTAGGATCTTGCCCTTGCACGCAGAAGGCTGCAGGTTCAATTCCCAACCCAGGTGCCACTGAGGGGCCCTTGAGCAAGGTATTGTTCCACTACACTGCTCCCTGAGTGCTCCTCATAGCTGTTAAGGGGTAAATGCACTTTGGGCGTGACTGTGTTCACTTTCTAAATTCGACGGAGCAATCGCCTCTTCAGCGTACTGTCCCAGACTAACAGAACCAAAAACTCTCACAACTAACATATTATTTAACAAAACCTTGTGTCTTTTCTGTGTGATCTGGTCGGGTCCTGGTCTTTAGTAGAATCCTGGTTGAGTAGCAGCTCTTAACTGAAGTCTAGGTTTACTAGTGTGAGGGACAGGTTTTCTTTGTAGACTGGTGTTCACTCTGGATAAGACCCTGACATGCTGTAAAGGTAAATTTAAGCCATAAAAGCTCAAACGCCTCACAACTTTGGCCAACAGGAAGCCTTGGAAATGGGCTAGTGTGTTTCATTGCCCACAGAGCAGAAAAAAACAACGCCAACAGAACATTGCCTCCAGCTAATTTGGCTGTACAGAAACCGGATTCACAGGATCTGAAGCATCTGGTACATACCTTCCACCTCCAATGGCAAAAGAGTCAAGGTCTCCTTTGATGAAGAAGGAATTTTCACCGGTCCAGCGGAAACACTGAGGGAGAAACACACCAGAGGAAGGACAGAAATAAAGCTAAAGAAATATTCAAGCGAAGTATGGCCTTTATATATTACTGATGCACTGACAAAACACTTCAGTTCTCCTGTAATACCTCTGTGTTGTGCAGGCTGGTTTAAATACGAAGCACTGAGAGGTTTTTTTACCTTAAAGCGTGGGTGCAGAAGGAAGAGGAAGGTCTCTCCTGTACCATAAAACGTCTCGCTTGGCCGCAGTGGGTGAGAGAGAAAACTGCCAAACACCTGAGAATGACAAATATAAGAAAAATAATTACAAAAAATTTTTAAATTACATCAGGAAAAACGTTGGAGTTTGTTATTGAGAAAATTAAAGAATTCAAGAATTTTTCACATACCAGAATTTAACTGACTTTTAATCATCGGACACAAGCTGCTTTTACAAATAAGTGTCTTAAATGATGTGAAATGGGACACAAACACTGATCTAACGAAAGGCAGGTCATCGCCTGATTCAGGCTGGACCTGAGTGCGTCTAGGAGGTGCAGAAGTGTTCCTAGGCATAAGCAACCTACACGGTTGCCAAGGGTGCCAGGGTGGAACCCCACCCCCCCACCCCGGCTTTTGTTTGAGCACGGTGGCCGAATTAAGACCAACCCACCACCCGATTTCATTTTCATGCTGTAGTGAAGAGAAACCGACTCCCACCCTGTTCCTGGTTCAGGACCTTGCCTACAGCACCAGAACCGCATGCTTGACTCACATGCTTAAAAGAAACTATAGTGCCTAATTCTAACCAGGTCTGGAAGGATGTGTCTGAGCTGTTGGCACTGAGGAGAAAGGGGCCAGACCTGCTGGTTGTCGTCTCTGATGAGCAGAAGGACAGGAGAGTCTGAGACGCTCAGTTTCCTGTACAGGGTTTTGAGGCTGAAACCATGTTCGCTCGTGCTGTAGGTCAGCTTCCATAAGTGACCAACCGTCCGCGGAGGCAACTCGCCGGAGAGCTAGAGGGGTCACAGGGTCATTGATTGTTAAACAGCAACACTTGCTTTGTTGGAACGGTTTGATTAATAAGATGAGAAAAACCTTCGTTGTCCCACATGGGGAAATTTGCATTGTTACAGGAGCAAGGAGACAAATAATAAAGTTACAAAGTTATAAATCTACATATTTACAATACGTGTAATTGCACATAGCATAGTGTATTGCATGTAACTCCATTCACTGTATATTGCATGTAAAAAACATTATGTATGAATAATGCTGGTCACACATAAGCAATTTAATGTATATTACACACACCGTATTATTGCATTGCCCAGAAACTGGCCTACAGAACTCAACCTACTTATTGCAGTAACCGTTGAATAGTGTAGCAGCTGGAAGGAAAGACCTGCCGTCTGTTTCTTTATTGGTTGTCCAAAGAATGGACACCATTCCTATAGCTATAGCAGTGTTTGTGGGGATTTTGACCTGATGTTGGCGAGTGTCGATGTGTCTTCAAGGAGAGGTCAGAATTACACCGTAAAGTCATTTTAAAAGTTTTATTTAACAGAGAGAGAGAAAGGTGTCTTATCTAGAAACAAAGTGTCCCCCAAATAACAGAGATAGAGTGAGCGAGGGAGTGTGAGCGAGAGAGAGAGAGAGAAAAAAGGAAAGCAGGCAGGTTCACAGGCCTCTGTGCAAGTCTTAACCTCTGAATGAAAGAATCTCTTTGCTCAAAAAGCCCATCTTATAGCAGATTTAGGTGGAACCAGTTTCAACCAGTTGTGACCTCAAAAAGTCTGGAGTTAGACGGACGTATCGTTGATAAAAGATGAACCTTAGGAAAGTAGAGCAAAGTTGAGCTAATGCGGTACGTCCATGTTTATCATCACTATGTGTGTGCGCAAATCATTTCAGTTAATTTTTGAGCGACAAATAAGTCATTGGCGTCCGTGTAATCTGGCCTTGGTTGATGATTACGCGCAGAATTGACGTGTATTTTGAAATCATCTCAGTTTGAAGGCGGTCAAGATGACCTAAAGTTTGGTCAAATAGTCTCAGAGTTTTAAAGCCAAGTGTCCGAATTCACCAAACCAAAACAATCGATAGCTCATACTAGTGAGCCACCAACAGAAAAACGTGTGTGTTTGCGTGTGTGTGTGTGTGTGTGTGTGTGTGTGTACGTTTTCTAACCTCTCGAACTTGCTGTACATCCAGTATCCGGCTCTGCTTCAGAATGTCACCCAGTCCATCTGGCTCTTTATCTGCAGAGAGCGAGGCTCTTCCCCTGCTGTCCTCCATGCACACCATCTAAACAGTGACACAACAGCAAGCTAAAGACTAAATCTATCAAATGAAACACATACCCTGATCAGCCATAACATTAACACCACCTGCCTAATACTGAGTGTGTCCCTCCTGCTGCTGAAACAGCTCTGACTGTGCTGCCCTGTGTGTTCTGACCCCTTTCTATCAGAGTCAGTATTGACAGCTCTTCTGTGGGATTAGACCAGATAGGCTAGCCTTCACTCCCCACGTGCATCCATTGGGTGCCCAGTGGCCGATTCGATGGTGCTTTTCCGTGGATCACTTTTGGTAGGTACTAACTGATGCACACCTGGAACACTCCACTACACTGTACCACTGTCACTGGTGTTAATGTTATGGCTGATCAGTGTAAGTATATGTGCATGGCTATCCCAGCTACTACTGTAATTACGCTCACCCACACACACACACGTGCAGCAGGTCTTGCCACATCTGGCTACTTAGAAGCTCAGTTTCCTTTTAAACTGCTCTCCTCCCACACACCCGCACACACAAAAAATCAAAACGAAATACACCTGCATCCCTCTATATTTACACAACTCGCTCATGTGATCACTTCCTGTTCCATCGGTTACATTCAGTTCACGCCCCTTCACTGCCAAATAACATACGCGGTCATGATTGCCCAGCAGTGCCCGGGCAAGTGCTCAATACATGTCTGCGGAGTAACTGTCGTACTGCAACTAGGCTAATGTAGCTAACGGACACAAAGTCAAAAGTCACCCAAACATCATCAGACTCAACCTCAACCCAATCAAGCCTCATCCAGCTCTTCACTACGGAAGTGCAGACTTGGCCCATGTGTTTTTAAGCTGCAGTGTGACTTATACCATATTAAACCATACTGACCCGTCAGTGCCACCCTAATGAAGAGCTACAAGCGCATTGTGCGGGTTGGGCCTATGCACAAAAGCAGTTCGGGTGACCACTGCCGTCTTGGCTAATCATCTCTCTCTGGGCTAAGTGGGAAACCGTGTAAGTTAGAATCTTCTGTAACTATCCCTTTAAACGTTTCCTCTATAACCCAGAAAGTGACACACAGACACACCTCCCACTCATCTCCGGTGCGGCCGTCCCTTGGAGACTCCTCTTCTTCCTCTTCTACCCCCTCCCCATCATCGAGAACCACAAAGTCGTCTTCGTCTCTGTCCGCCTCCTCATCCTCGCCTCCCTCCAGAATGCACAAGTCCGGCCTGTGCTGGCTCAGGTAGGCGTAGAGCTCGTCTGAACTGCACACCAGCACACACAGAGGGAGAAACAGAGCCGGTGTAGAGTGTCCCGCGATGGGTTAAACCAATATATACTGGAAACGTTTTATGGGCAGTAGAGCCCTAGTGGTTAGGACACTGCCCTTGGGACCTGAAGGTCGCAGGTTCAAGTCCCAAGGCACTGCTGAGGTTCCCTTGAGTAAGGTACCGTCCCGCTACACTGCTCCCCGGGCGCTGTTGGTAGCTGCCCGCTGCTCCA
>JBBPDA010089460.1:0-11887 GCA_037974385.1 Arnoldichthys spilopterus
TACCTCAGTAATGCCCGGGCTGGGACTCGAACCTGCGACCTTCCGGTCCCAAAGGCAGTGTCCTAACCACTAGGCCATCACTGCCCACTGTACAGTTGAGTAATAATCAAATAAAACATAAACACAGATAATTGTCTGTCCACACCCTTTTCTATCTACTCTGCAGTGTTGTCGCCTGCCCTTATTCAATGTCTCCATTCCATCTAAAATGGTGCAGTAATTACATTTTGGCACCTCATAGCAGTTTAACATGAGGCAGTTTCTCTGCCATTGTGCAATTGGTTCACTAGCTTTACCTAACATGTCTGCCTGGCAATCATTATAGAATAGGCATGCGCAGAGAATGCACAAGTAGACAGGTTGGTAGATAGATAGGCAGGTAGGTCATCAAATCATTTCATTTGGCATGAAAGAAATTATTGGAGAGATTTTTTTTAGCCTGCTGTTCTTAGGGCACAACAGAAGTTAATAAATTAACTTCCTTATTATAATCCGTTTACCAGACTGAGTCTTGTTTTCTGTGATAAAAATTACCTTCAGTATGCACTCAGTATAACCGGCTACACCTGGAAGGGCTGATCCAGTTAATATTTTGGAGAGGGAGAAAGGCGCCAACCGCTGGGTGGGGGTAATTCCCCCCTTCCTTCTTACCCTTTCCCTTACAAGCACTGTATAGTCTGAACCTATTTGAGACACAGCCTTACTGTGGGATGTACACATGTGTGGGAGAAGCAATTTAGTAAGGAAAATTACTCAAAGCTAAAGTTTAAGCTCCGCTATATTACTATCATATTTTTAATATTACATGACAAAAATTGTAAAAAACTTCCTTAACCACAACCAAACTCTGGTCCTCTGTGCCTTACCCCTTCCAGTTTACCAGATCCTGAAGTGCTATTACATCTATCTTGATGTTAAAACCAGGTACTTGAGAAATTAATTTTACAGCTGGAAGAGTCTTTGGGCAAAACAAACTGCTGGACATCACTGGGCATGATGTCCTACCACTATCTATTGACCAGAAGCTGAGTGGTTTTGGTTACTCCAAGATGGCCAGAGGATAGGGATAAATGTGCCCAAGTGATAGAAGAAAGAATTTTTGTAGAGCAATTATCAGGAGCAAGACAATTCAACTGGACCTGTCTAAGGTATTCATGTCCTCAGACTGAATGGGACTGAAAAGGAAATTGGGGGGTGGGGGGTGGGGGAGTATTTACATTTCTCAAAAACTCTTAATTCTTATATTCAGTAAGTACCACAAAACATTTTCAGTTCCCTTTAACTAATGTCACCACTCTTCCAAATCTATTTTAATAGCCAGCAGTTCATGGTGGCCAATGATGTAGTTATGTTCTGCAGGGGATAGCTTCTTAGAAAAGTAAACTACTGTATGGGATATAGCTTAGCTCCCGGGGGACTGAGATAGTACAGTACAACCTCTATGGTGAATGCTGCTAACGAATTACTCCTTCCTTTATATAAAAAAATTATTTGTGACTTGGAGAGATAAATATAACTATTAGCTGGGACTTCAAAGATGACATGGCTCTGTTCTCTGCTGGAGACAATGGATAAGGTCTGGAGCATGGAGGAATAGAACCCATTGCTAGCCCTATGGTACAACCATGAGGTTTGTGATGGGAATGTACTGAGCCATTACTCTTACTAAAAACAATCAAAAGATTGTGATCTTGGTCAAGAATGTTACTGACTCACTGAGTGGTTGGGCTCTCAATGGAAGTGGAAGCTAGGGTAAGTCTGGGCAAGTAGAGATAGGGCTAAAACAGTTATCAAACCAGGAAATAATGTCTGAAGTGATCCAGGAGGTGTGGGGATTATGTTTACGGAACCAAGGAACACCTAGGATAAGGGAAGGGTTGCGATGGGAAACAACAAACAGAGAAATCTCTTACTGATGGGTGCTGCAGGAAAGCTTCAAGGGCCCACTTTACCTGAGAAAGAGTACTTAATCTAAGCAGTTTTCTCTCCAGTGCAGGGAATACTGCTGTGACAGAAACGTCCACTCATTAATCATTAAATTTCCTGCAGCTCTTGAATCCATCAGGGTTTAAAAAGCAACATGGGAATCATTTCTGAAGTACAATACCATCAGTAAGAAAAATAACTCTCAGAGAGAAAACTCACCACACATTCCATTGGTTCTAACCTTGCAGGTTCGTGAGTTAGCCTTCCATAACCCCACACCAGTGTCCCAAATGAAGTTCACAAGTCTGTGCTCTTGTTCCTCATGGGTAAGATGGGTTGCATCACTTGGTATTAAGGGGGAGGAGCTCCAGACCCTCCTCCTACTTGCCTATGGCTGACTATCAATCCAGATGGCAAATCCCATTAAAAAGATTAATCTCTGCATGCTAGTTTAGTTTGCATATTAGATATTATTTCTTGGTGAAAAATTTTAAGAGAGCAAGCTCATTTCTTCCACTACTGGCAACTAACATGCAGAACTTCAGAGCAAAAGAATTTTTCACTGGACCTCCCCTCCTATAGGAAGCCAAAAGAGACAGTTAGAGTCTTGTGAAAACCTTGTTCTTGCATGTCTCTTCTCCCTCATTACTCCAAACAGCTTTAGCCCAGTCCAAAGCTCTATTTCTGAGCAAAGAAGTAATCAGTGCAATATAAGAAATACCTGTACTAGGGGTTGATGAGTAATATACGTATAAAGAGCACTGCAAAAGGAACCCCTTGCAGCAATGAGGGTTTTCATCATACTTACTCTTGCAGCAAAAAGGATTTTCATCATACTTCTCAGGAAAAGCCAGGATGGAGGAATTACTGAATTACTCATGTTCAGTGGTGTGCCAGTGGCAGATACATCACCTTGAGTGAGGACAGTTGACAAGAGAGTCCAGCTAAAGACAGCCCCAATGTGTCCAGCTTTTGCATTTGTTTTTACCTGTCTATCCATCAGTCAGCTCATTACCAGCATCTCTGAGATTAACTAATACTTGCTAAGAAGCTGTCCCCAAACCATGACAGGTTCAGAAAGACCACCCAAACCTGCTATCTTCGTGTGTGGTAAGCAGAGACACATACAGGTTTAAAAGTGCTTAAAGATAGTTTATAACTTATTAAGGCGAATGTAGTCCAAATCTGCACAGAGTCAGAAAAAAAAGACTCAAGTTAAACAAATTTAACATTATAGTTGGCCACTTTTTTATTGAAGAAAATGATAAAATGTTACAAATTAGTCAGTGGGTCAGTAATGTATGGTGAAATACAGAAAATTCTAGTATCATGGTTTGGGCCTGTTTTGCTGCAATTATACCTGCAAATTCTACAAGAAATGTCAGAAATTGAATCTCAAAAGAAAGTGGGTTATGCAGCAAGAAAACAAAAAAATACATATATTGGGAAGACCAAGTCAAAGTACCGGCCTTAACCCAACAGAAATATTGTGAAAGAAGCTAAAGCAAGCAGTTCATATGAAGAAAACCTACTAAGAATTCTAGAGTTAAAAATGTTCTGTAAGGAGGAATGAACAAACATTGCTCCAAATGTACAAGACTACTACAATTCTATCATCAGTTACCCAAAACATTTAGTTTAAGTTATAGCTACATAAATGCCACACTAGATATTGAAAGCAGAGGTTTACATATATTTGCTCTCAGCCTCACAAACTCACAGATATGTAATATTGGATCATTTTCCTTATTAAATAATGAACAAGTAATAATTTTGTATCAGTTGTTTAGTTTGCTTTTTCTTTGTGTACTCTGAGGATGTTGATGTTGTTTTAGGTCATATCTATGCACAAATACAGAAAAATTCTGAAGTTCTAAACTTTCAAGCACCACTGTTCTCCGGATACAGTTCTGCTTTTTCTCAAGGATGATAATGCAGACTTGAATACATGAAACTTCTACAATTCAGTTAATTATATTCATATACATTCACATATGTGCCGCCTGTTCAGCTCTATACATTCATACCACATTAGGTACATTAAGTGAATGCAATTATCTAGAATGGTTGCTGACTCTCTGCCTCTGCAAATAAATGCATTTCACAAGAGCAGCTGTAATTCGTTATTTTCCAGTTCTGCAGCTTGCCTAGCAATGTGTTGGGCAGTTCTGCAGGCGAAGGTTGGGAATGGATGGTGCTGAAGGAGTTGTGAAGTGTTCTGAATGCTGATGGAGCAAAAGAGGTCACATTCAGAAGCAGAAATGTGTCATTGTGCAAACAGCTGCTGTAAAATCCAATACTAGTTCTAATACTGCTGTTGCACAAAACATAATACAAATTATACACATTAAACAAATTATACACATTCTATTATACACAATACATTATACACTGGTGTATAACTTTGACTATATGGTCAAAGATATGTGGACATCTGACCATTACAAGCACATATGCTTGTTGGGCATTAAATTCTAAAACCATTCTAAAAGGCATTATTGAGGTGTTACCCCCTTTTTGCATATAATGGCTTGTGTGCAGCTGCTCGGCCATGGAAGCCCATTTCATGATATTTCCTGCAGCATTTTGGAACTTTTTGGTGAGTAATGCAACAGTAATTTTTACATAGCTGGTATTTTAGCACTCAGTGCCCCCAGTGAGTTTGCAGGCAGGGTCTTATATCTCATGACTGTTATGAGCTGTTATTGACCACAGATGCTCCTATTTCATAATAAGACAAATTACTGTTGGCTGGGCAGATCTAGAAGGGCAAAAAAATTACTAAATTAACTAATTAAAATTACTAAAAATAACTAATTAGTGGCAAAGGTGGTGTCCTATGACAGTGTCATGTTTAAAGTCAGTGTGATCTTCAGTATTACCTTTTCTTTTGATAGTGTTTATCTATGGAGATTACATTGCTATGCACTTGATTTTATATAACTGTTAGCAATAGGTGTGGTTAAAATACTAGGTAATTAAGAGCGGTGTCCACATACCGTTGGGCATATAATTATATTATACACACTTCACACATTAACCACATTATGGTTTTTTATTATTACATCAACAAACAAAGACATGTACACTCAAAAACACTCAAAAAGGACACAAGCATGCACATGCAATATATAAAAATAATCCATTAACATGACAAGGTGAAAACTCATTCTCCTCAAACTCAAACTCCTTCAAAGCAAAACCCATCACCATGTCCCACATGAAGGTCAGTGTAGGTTGAGTGTAACCACCCACATAACATGTGACTAACCATTGCCATGTGTGTGTGTGTTTGTGTGCAAGCAGAAGCCCACATAAACAGTTTGATTCACAAAAAATAATAATATTAATAAAAAAAACAGAAGCAGAATCATAGCGTTGACACAGCCCCCAGTCGTACAATCCTAAGTGACAACATTAACGGATGTGTTTCAGTGAGGCACTGAGCGCATCTCAGCACATTCAAAAATCAGTGTCACACCACTCACACTCAACATCACTCACTATTTCAGTACACTCTTGCAATCTAATACACACGTTATACTCATTAATATACACTCATGTACAACATAACACACATTTCTGTTTCAGAAGTAGCTAATGTGAGCAAACACACAACTATATATGCATAGACACTGTTATACACATACAGACATATACACCCACGTGTTTGTGTTAATACCTGGTTAAAATATGGGGTCATGCAGAGCTCCCACATGTACGTAACTATGTATATAACCAAAGAGAAATGTTTTTGTTGTTTCAGGTTTACATAATGAAATCTATGCACTTCACAAACTCCAGCAGGTTAGCCTTGCTTTCGCAGATTTTCCTCAGGATATTTTTGGCTACAAAATGCACACACACACACATACACACACTGCCTGGCTCTCAAACAGATCTGGTGTTCGCTGTACGCCTGTGAGAGAGAGATAAAGAAGTGGATGACTGGCTATTCGTCAGTGTAACTGTGTGTTTGTGTGTGTGTGTGTGTGTGTGTGTGTGGGGAAGGGTGGGTTTGCCAATTGCCAATTAATCATACTCCTGCTCCTGAGATGACTGATCTGACTTAGTGTGGATGCAGGGGGGAGGAGAGAGAGATAAGGAGAAAAGAGAAATAAAGAGAGAGTGGGAGAACGGGAGAATGAGAGAGACAGAAAGAGAGAGAGAGAGAGAGAGAGAGAGAGAGAGAGAGAGAGAGAGAGAGAAAGGGGGATAGAGAAACAATGAGTGACAGAGATAGAAAAGATAGAAAAGAAAGACATTATTCAGAGAGTGTGTGTGTGTTTGTGTGTGTATGTGAGAGAGAGATTATTAGAGGCAGCCTCTTTCATACTGATGCTCTGACAGCTTTGGATTGAGTACCAAAAAAAGGCAGCAGCCAATTGCAGACCACAGACGAGACTCAGGAGTCGCAGTGCAAAAGTTTCCCACTATTCTGAGCTCCGGCAGATTCTAAAAGGCGTTTAGGGCAAACTAGCATGTCTGCCCCGTCTATTTGCAGAAAGACTGAAAATCAATAGCAGTTGCGGGGTGCAGATGACACGTGGGCTTTTAAAGAAAACACAAAACAAAAAAACCTGAAACAGCTGAAAAATCACCAATCAAAAAGGACTGTACTATTGCATGTGAATATGTGTATACGTGTACATGTATACATTTATTTGTTGTCTATTATCTTTAGAATACTCAGTGTCTAAGGCAAGAAGTAAATCTTTTATGATACATTTTGCCAGTTCCTCTTGGCAAACTATCTTTAATTCATAAAGATTATGAGGGACCCTTGAATTTCAAAATTTACCACAAATTTTATTGGGATTAAAGTCAAGAATGTAAAGGCAATATACATTGTGAATGTTGTTCCTGCTGCTTTCAGGTCAACCTGCAACCATTTTCAAATGACTGATGGCTTCTCTATTACCTTCCTTATAACTGGCCTGAGAAAAGTCTTGCATTGTGCATCTTTCTGGGAATAATTAGTTTCACTTACATGTTTCCAACTGTACTAAATAAGCCATAAGAATGGCTCTGTAGCTTTTTTGAGTATTGTTTAATAATGCAGCATGCATAAGAAAATTGTTGTTTTTATTGTAGAGCATTACAGTATAGAACTTATTAGTCATATCGTTGTTTATGTTTATGGTTATGTTCATAATTCTAAGGTCAGAATCAAAAGATAATAACATGTGTAAATCTGAAGCCCCCCCTCCAAATACAGACTATATTTAGGACTCCATGTCCTAGGAATGTATAAAACATAGTGTGTGTGTTTGCGCAGTCTTAATTGTCTGTCTGTCTCAGGGAACACACTCATATCCCATATCTCTTTGATCTCATGCCTTCAGTAGCTGTGCCCATGGGGTGCCATACACAGCTGTCAGTGTATGGGCAAGAGAGATAGAGAAAGAAAGAGAGAGACAGACCCAGCATGGCAACTGAGGAGACACACTTCTATTCGTCTGTGTGTCCTCTGGGTCCTCACTCTCTCTTTCTGACTCACTTGCATACACTAGTCCTCGGCACTGTGTTTACTTAGGACTGAAAGCTAGCCGTTTTTTTCCCCCCACTTTCTGCTTCATGTAAGTGCTGTCATTTTGATCTCTGCATAATTAGGCCAGCACTGTGTACACTTTCATTACAGCTTTAAGTCAGAGTTACTGCACATCTGACTGTTCTAACCACTTATCTAATATGTATTCTTCAACTCATTAAAGAAAAATCAGTGCTTTGGCTTCTGCATGTTTATATCAGTACTGCATCATTGTTGGAACAAAACCTTGTATCATGTATTCTGGGGGTGCGGGGCTGGTGTAGTTTGAAAACATAAGCAGCCCTTTATATTATTTTTATTCCTGATAAATGGATCAATAGAAATGGTCTAAAAGCACATGGAATATGGAAATTATTTCACATTAAATTATCCTGTAAAGTCACCATTTTGGAAATAGAAGGTTTGAAAGACTCCTAAAAGTGGTAATTTACTTTAGGAATTTTATTAAAGGCAGATCCCTAATATTAATACAGGCATTCAGTTCTCACACAATACACTATATACCTTACTACCTAGTGCCTGGACTTGAAGGGTAATATTGTCTCTGAGTGCTTATTTTGGAATAAATGGAAACAATAAATTAATATGTGATGCCTCAAAAGTTTACAAGCAAGGCTGGCCATGACAGTGATGGAGCTCTAGGCAAGCTCTCTAAAAATGCCCCCCACCCCACCCCACCCCCCACATACACACACACACACAACAGCCAACACCCTACCCCCAATCATGCAGAGTGCTAACACCCACTGGAACACCTTTGCAAATCTTTCTAATAAATAGTAAATAACATTTCTGCTAAAATAATATGCCTGTTAACAGAGGCTGATGACTTATCTTTCTCTCCAAAGCACTTATTTTTATTGACCCCAAGTTCATATCAAATGAGTTGTTTCCCAACCATATTCCGACAAATCCCGCCTCCTAAGCTAGGATTGGTTGACACTGTCCCTCTAACTGTGCTTGGATTGGGAAGTAGTTCACATTTACAAGCAGCTCACCAATTGGCTTTCGGCAAGTTGCTTCTGTAACTGAATAATCGGACTAATCTTGTGCGAATGGGGGAATTTTTTTTTTTTTTTTTTTACCAATTTTTTGTTTTTGTTAAATACAGAATGTTTGAGATTTACTTGACAAGTTGGTCAATGCACCCTTACTGAGAAAAATATTCTCATCGGCTCCTGGCATCATCCATTTGTATACTGTTTTAGTTGTTTTGCTTTGATTTACTTGTCACTCAGCACCAGGGCTGTGTAAACGCTTCACTTCACCTTGGAGCTTGAGGCATAAAATGAAACAAACACACCACCAGCAATGATGAGCTATAATGTTTAAAAAAAAGACAGAGTAAGCGTTCTGGATATTTTCAAAAAAGAATTTTGGCACAAATAGATAATGTCCTTGGTTTGACTGAATGTTACTGTAAAATGTCGAATAACTGTAATTACTGAATAATTGTTCTCATTGTTCCAGGCTTAATATGTATCCTGCTGCTGAGCATGAGTGTATGAGTGCAAGATAGTCATACAAGCATTAATATACATGCCCTAACTAATTACGTGTTGTTTAATTTTGTCATTAATTATTCAAGCAAAATTTGTCTTATTTAATATATTTGGATAATAATAATAATAATAATAATAACAATGATACTGATGATAATAATAATATTATCATCATCATAATAATAATTATTATTACTGTTATTGTTATTATTATTATCATTATTATTATTATAATTATTATTATTATCATTATTATCATTATTATTATTAGCAATACTCTTCTTCTTATTATTATTATTATTATTATCACTACTGTTGTTGTTATTATTATTATTATTAGTATATCTGTTTTAATCATTGAAAAGACTGTGCTGACAGGCCCATTGTTCTGTCCTGGTGGTTAAATTTCTTATTCTTCTACTCCCAACACATCTGTTCTAACTAATCAGCGCATAAACAGACCTTTCCAAGATTGAAATAGATGTGTTAGAACAGTAAGAAAACTCAAATATGCAGGGCAGAGCAGGGCTCCAGGTCCAGGGTTGGGAACCCAAGCACTACATCAGGGTCCACCAGTCCTATCCAAAAGGTTTTCACTCTAATTAAGAAGGAATCACAACTGATTCCACTTATTTAATCAATTCATCTTCAAACTGTAGGTGAGTATGTAAAGTGTGCTTCTGCTTGGTTGGAATTAAAACATGGAGCCACACTGGCCCTCTCTGCATAAGGACGGCGACCTCGGCACTACATGATATATAGCATGTCCCAGTGTGAACACACTGCTTTCATTAAAAGTGGCAAGTAGTCTGTGGACATTCTTGATTTCAGACTCAAGTTTATCCTCAAGCCTATTCCAGTTTAGTGTAAACCCAACAGTCTGAGCTACTTATTAAATTTGTTTTAAAAGGTTCACAATATGACTAAGGGCTTGCAAATCACACAACAAAGGATGTCAATCAGAGGAGCCACCCACTCACTGTTTACTTTCACTTAACAATTACCCACCCACTTGCTAGCACGTTTGTAGCCCTAAAGCAGTGTGTTTAAATGTGTGTGTGAGTGTGTGTGTGTGTGTTTGTGTAAGGTTACTGAGCAGGAGCTGTGGAGTTGGTGCGGGGGATGTGCCTCACTCTTATCATTCCTCCCACACACACACACACACACACACACACACACACACACACACACACAGAGATAAGAAGAGTGGGCTTAGGCACACACATCAGATGCACTATTTAACAATTACTCCCGACGAGCATTAGGCGTAGTGCAGAGATCAAACCCCAGCTCAGTGCAACACATAGAAAAAACATTTACTGCCCCCGCCGCTACTGCACTGGGAGAGGATGAAGGATTTCTCAATGTCAGGCCATTTGTAATTACCAAGTGTGTTAACAGGAGATGCTGAATGGGCCTGAGTCATCAACAGTACACTTCTGTTCTAAATTCTCTCTCACTGTAAAGTCTGCAATGCCTATGTTACAGGTTCTACAGGTACATGAGAAGTTTATGGCCAATAGTTTATGAAATAGTATCACAGCTTTCATCAAGAATGGACTCATCTTTGCTCTGCCCATGCAAATAGCAACTGTTGTAAGAATAGGAACAGGAGGGAATTCCCAAAGAGAAGTTTAGGAAGAAGTAAGAAGCACAGAAGTTTAATTATCAATAAAGGTCTCTGAGCATTGTAAATGATATTCATCAAAGGGGTTTTACACAAGTCAAAACTATGGAGGTTTGATACCCATCAAACCAGTTTCAACCAGTTGTTACTGTCATGGGGTTTAGGTGCCAGGAAGTTTGGGTTTTTACAGTGTGATGGGGTTGTTATATAATTCAACAGGTTTTAAGAAGATACTAGCTCAGAAGGTCAACTTAGATCCCTACAACTATGTTATCTGAACATTTGCACAGCAGAAGATCGAATATTTCTTGAGACTGAATACTGCTGTATCAATAACTTCAAGAAATGACTTTTCATTTGCTGTATAATATATCCCACCCCTTGACAGGTGCCATTTTAATAAGATAACAAGATCAATCAATTTATTTCCTTTGTCAGTGGTTAAAATGTTGTGGTTGATCTGTATACATAGCCCATGTCACCCCCTTCACCCTCTGCTCTGTTATGTTCTTCAAACTATTTGTAAACAGCTTTTGCAGCATTTCAACTTTTGCAGCGTTTTATCCTGCTGAAAGAGACCTCTGTCATTAGGGAATACTTAAGGCATGTACTCAGTATATACAGTTCTCATTTATAGTAAAGTCTCATCCCACTTTACTCCTATTCTCTTTCAATTACAATGGCTCCCTATTTTCTTAGACTTATTTTCTTCCCCTTTCTCCTACTTTTAAATGGAGTCATTTGTGTGTGTGTGTGTAAAGCTTGTGTGTACACAAAGAACTGCTGCCACCTATGTATACTGATTACTATTATTATTTTATTTATTCATTTATTTTTTTATTTTCCTTTTTTATTGTTTGTTATTGCTAACCGGTGTTGACCAGAGGAGGATGGGTTCCCCTTCTGAGCCTTGGTTCCTCCCGAGGTTTTTTCCTAAAGCTTAGGGAGTTTTCCTTGCCTTATGCTCAGACCCAGTTTCTGTGAAGCTGCTTTGTTACAATGTCAGTTGTAAAAAGTGCTATAGAAATAAACATGACTTGACCTGACTTAAAGTGACCTTGGATTTCAGAAAAGTGCTATAGAAATGTAACTTATTATTATTATTATTATTATTATTATTATTACTTGGTCTGCAAAAGTGCTTAAGTAAGTGGCATATGTCAAATAAAATCCACATGATTTCTAGGACATGATTTTCATCCTTGTGAAGTGAAAGTGACTATTTGTCATTGTGAACACACTCAAGCACCACAACGAAATGAGACCTCTGCATTTAACCCA
>JBBPDA010089471.1:0-11838 GCA_037974385.1 Arnoldichthys spilopterus
TTGTGGTCTGAGTGCAGGCAGGAGCTCCGGCAAGACTTGCTATGACAGCATAACTAAAGGGGAGACCTAGAAAGAAGGAAAACATGATACTTGTAATATATCCAATATACGTTAATGGAATAGTACATTAAAAGATAACCTTTACCAATTTTTCCACTTACCCCAGATGTAGACATTTCAGTGTCAAGCTGTTGCTTCTTTGGTTTAGAACCTCCACTGCAAGGCTAATGTTGATGACAAACACTAGGGCCCTATTTTTCACCAGCAGAAAGCACAGCGTTATGTGGTTTTGCTAGTTTAGTACTGGCACATTCCTTATGTTATTGCCCTGAATGCACATTTTCAAAATAAGTGCTTTTGGGTGTGTTTTCTGCTCATATGAGTTTTGCTTTTTTCGCTCATAGGAGTGTCGCATTGTCAGCATGTGGCTAATTTAAGGCAGTAATATTACATTGTGCTTTTGACTGAAAACCGTGTGTGGGTCCAGTGGGTTAAAAGAACATGATTGGGCTCTTTGGGTTTCTTGACTGCATGTATTTATTAACAGTAACCTTGTACTAAACTAATGGAGCACAACTTGGACTCCAAACATCTCTTGGCTAATAGGCTATGCCTGGTATAAGTGGAAAGCTGTGAACATTGGACTTTGCCAAACTTTCTTTAATATTCACCAGCTGAGCAGGGCAGAAGCATAAATTACATGTGCAGTTATTCTCCAAGTGTATTTTAAAAGCATGTCAAAGGTTTCACTAAAGCAAAACAGCACTAGAGAAACATTCGACTTGTAAACTTGGTGGTACGTGCCAGATACACTGCATTTAGCAGGCAAGCCACTGTTTAACTGAGCATAAAGCTAACAACCATTTCAAGTTTAGCCTCGTAATAAGAGGGTTACATGTTCTGGCTCATTTGGCATTATTGCCATAGGATAACTTCATCTTCACAACATCATCTCAGAAGAACAGTTTGCCCATCTTATACAGAAAACAGTGAGCCACAATATTATAAACAATATAAATGTGCCCAAGGTGTTAACATCTTTAAAATGTCATTTTTAACGACTTTATATTAATCGGTTTTAGTGAATAAAAGAGCCAGAAGTCATAAAGTCTCACAACTTTGTTTAAACAAGTGCAAAAGGCTAATAAAATAAATTTATCCCAGGATCCAGGGATCCATTTAATTGCCAACTGTTGGCTGCTTTGTGGGCATGTTGCCAAAAACAGCCATGTGTCCAAATTGAAAGTGTATGCAGAGGTGCAGTTATCTTAGGTTCAAATGGCCTAATATTGTTTATGTTTTATATATATGGCTTGACATTTCAGCAAGTTCAACTCGAGACTTTTCACTTCACAGTTACTTAGTATAAGAACCAAAAACCACCCGAAACACACACATAGAAGTCAGTGGCCCTTGTGTTTTGATTCAACAGGCCTTTCACTAACCTCAAGGAAAAGCAACAAAAAGACTGTGCTGCATGTGTGGTATGATATTAACAGGTTGCTCTCCTCATAAAGATGAAGCTTCTAAAGTTTAGAATCCAAAGTGTAAAAAGAACAAAAGCATGCTGGACAACATGTATATAAATTATTATTTATTCATCTCACAGACACGTTTTGGCATACAGCCTTCCTCTGCGACTCATGACATAATCACCGGTCCACCAAAACTCGCTTATGGCATCTTTAATACATGTACAAAATACCAACAAGGCCAGTCGTCACTATTTGGGATTTAACCAATGGTATACTTTACAAGAAAGAAGAATATATAGAATTTAGGCTGAAGTATTCCTTCCTGTATCCACTGAACGGTTACTTAGGGAACCAAAATGGGTGTTTTTATGGTTCAACATGGTTCTATATGGTTGATTTTTGGCATTTGTATGTTTTAGGACTTTAAGGAATATTGTCTGTACAGCTCCTTATTCCAGAACTGCTTGAATCAGGCCATTATGCCATTTTTTGTGCTTATGGAAAACATAAATTGGCAGTGGCCAGTCACAAAGCACATATCATGACAGCACAGTATGAGTTAGATGTTGCTTTGCGTGGGCAAGTGCAAGTTCTCTCAGTAAGTCATAATGAGATGCGGCTTCCAGGAGCCAAAAGGTTTCCTTTGATGTTGACACAATAGACCAAAACAGTTATTTTAGATTCTATCATTAACACAGAGCATGGCTTTTTCCTGTAAAACTGTATATTGAACAGAAACCGACGCCATCAATGGAAAAAGGTGAAATCCAGCCGAAAAGGTCATAACAAAGTGGCCAAAGGACGCTAGCGAAAGGATGAAATATTCTTCCCCACGTATGGAACAGTGTTCCTTTCTTTGACCCTCACTGACCGAGTAATTAATCCTTCCATGAGTGGCCTTGACTGCATTTTGGCCTCAATTAAGCTACGTCTGGGCCAAACTGAGGTTGGTCTTTTTCTAGAAAGCACGGCATTCTGTGGGCAACAATGAAATTTCCTTTGTTCTGCAATTGATTCATCATTTTCTTAACATGTGTTATGTTCTGTTCCTGCCTTAATATCCTATTTTCTCCTTTGAGCTGTACATACTGTAGGTAAGCGACTTTCTTTTCTTTTTCTTTCTTGCAGACATTCTTTTGTACATCATTTTCTGCTTGTAAATACTGTTGTTCACACTGAAGCCTCGGGATGATTTATTATTAGAATATCCTTCAAAGTATTAAGTATGAGTTTTATGATTATGAGTACAATCTCTCTGAAACTGGGGGCTATTTCTTATGCTTATGAACCTTCATCACACACACAGTGGGGGTTATATTTTATGACCATTCATAATGTAATGACTCAAAATTATGTGCCCAGAATTTAAAAAGAGAATTTTTTTATACTCTTTACAAATTCAACTATTTTTTTTAATGTCATGTCATTGATGAACCTGTGTCACAAGATGTTTCATAAAAGCTGCATATATACTGGGGAGTTTTTAATAAAGTGTATTGAAAAGACTCACACAATGGGTTGTGTTAAACAGAGAAAAATAATAATATATACAATAATGCACAATTAAATAATAAGACAAAGTAAATAAAATGCAAGTATATTTTTTGTGTAAATATTTGTATAATATTTAATAAAAATAAATATTACATTAATTAAAAATAACAGATGACCATGGATTGTTACAGAGCAACTGGGTATATATTTACTATATCAAACCATTTTGAATAGCTGACACTGCAATATTTCCGCTCCACTTTTAAATGACTCTGTATCATTGCGTCTAAATCGTTAGAGCACTGTTATGCTCCAGCCCTGCAGAAGAAGGGGATGGGCTTGTGGGCAGGCCCACAAAACCCAGAAGATTCATGCAGATTCAATGGTCATCTTTAGTGGTAGATAAAACAGCTAGATGTGTGTTGTAGGTCACAGTGCCTGGTTCCTACCATCATAACTGTAAAGAAATTTGTTTGTTTGTCTTACATTTGGCCATTCCCTTTAAATTACTTTATTTACATCTCAAAATGTGAATTATGTATAGATTTTGACAAAATTCCACTTTAACGTTTAATTATAGAAGGTACACTAACACACATCTTGTTAAGGTAGCCAATTATGTTTTTATTTGTAACTTTAAGAACTGACCGTTCACTTGCTGACTAAAATATCATACTTCCTTAAAAGTGCCATTGTACTGAAATACTTTAGCCAGTAGCCAATGTTTTTCACTTTGCCTGTCAGTGGTGTTAATGTTATGGCTGATTTGTGTAACAATATTATTATTACAACTATTATTATTATCAATATTTTACCTCTAGATCAGATATGAAAACTTAGCAACAGCAAAATGTCTTTATATTGTTGTTATTATTATTATTATTATTATTTTTGAATAATTGTATTTTTTTCAGATAAAAGCAGGTTAGCTCCACCCATTCACAGTGAAGTTATAGACAGTGTTTTAGCTTCACAGGGCACCCAATCAGAACAGAGATCATGTCAATCATTCTGTCTAAAGGTTCAACAAGAAACACAGCCTTTAAGTGTTAATAGTGGTTTTGCAGGAATGGTGGAACTTAAACCCACCTCAGGAATTACAGAACTGTAAAATATGGATTAAAGGTCTACTGAGTGCCGTACATCCGTTAAGTGCTCAGTAGCATTTTCATTCTGTCAAAACACATCCAAAAATGTCTCTTTTCTCATTTGGAGGTGGCCTCTGTTTCAAAATGTGACTGCATTCTCTTCCTTCACAGTCTAGGTTGTACCCCTCATGCAGCAGTGTGAAATGCTGTAGACCATTACAGAGGAGCCAAGCGACAGATTTAAAGCCTTTTCTTTTCTTGCTGCCGCAGCAAAATCCCCACTTCGCCGCTGAGGTTGTCATGGTAACCGTTATATGGAAAGATTTTAATAATGCTATTAAGATATAAAAATCTAAGCCAATATGTCCCTGATGTGTTCTCATTTAAGTCTTACAAATCAAGTGCAGACATTATTGTATGTTCAACAAATAGTGCTACGTGCTAGATGCTGTAGCCAAGCTGACTGTTAAACAGCAGCTCTTTGCTGAGATGTTTTTGCCAGTGGTGGCTGGAGATCAGGTGATAGCAGTGAACATTTGAGCTAGGCCATCAGTTCAGGTCATAAATATCAAAACACACCTCTAAGGCAATTATGATGTCTCCTAGCCAGACTAATGGCAATGTGTATGAACAAGTAGTGACATTTATCAAGAATATCTAAGCCATATAAAAGACATTCCATGGTTTATCTGAGGTTCAAAATACTCCTAGTCATTTATATTTTACCATGAATGTAGCATTTCCAGAGTGATTCGTTCAGTAAAGAGTCCTGACATAGAGCTACAGCTATTTATCATCTGACAGGAACCCATTGTTAAGGCTGAGATGAGACGGTTCACCCCTTTCAAAGTTTTGTTCTCAGTTTCTGAGCCGTGGTTCAGCTTTGAAAACAATGCCGCCGACTTCAAACATCAGATTTCTTTTAATAAAATGGCTGACAGGTGAAGTGAATAACATTGATTATCTTGTTACAATGGCAGCTGTCAGGAGGGTGACATATATTAGGCAGTAAATGAACAGTCAGTTCATGAAGAAGGAAAAATAGCCAAGTGTTAGAATCTGAGACACGTTGACTAGGGCCTTATTGTGATGGCTAGACTGAGTCAGAGCATCTCCAAAACAGCAGGTCATGTACAGAGCAGTTAATAACTATCTGGTCCAAGAAAGGACAACCTGTGAACTAGCAACAGGGTCATTGGTGCCCAAGATCCACTAAGCCATCTGGTCTGATCCCATAGATGAGCTACTGTAGCCAAATTGATGAAAAAGTTAACTCTGGCTATGATGGAAAGGTGTGAGATCATACAGTGCACCAAAGTAGAATGTCGATGTATCAGTCCACTGCTGAACGCTCCTACAGTGAGCACCTGAGCATCAGAACTGGATCATGATGTGATAGAAGAAGGGTGCCTGGTCTGATTAATCCCAATTTCTTTTATATCAATGGCACCAGCTTGAACCAATGGAAGAAGGCAAGCCAACAGAGGTAGTGTGGTGCCCTAGGCAAATGTTCTGCTGGAAACTTTGGGTCCTGACATTCATGTAGTAGATGTTACGTTGACGTTCTGCCTTCCCTCGCACTGGCACAAGTGCTATTCATGGTAATGATGGCAATGGCCTTTTTTCAGCAGGATAATGCATCCTGCCATAAATTCCAAAATAATTCAGGAATCTTTTGAGGAACATGATAAAGAGTTAAAGATGTGGACTTGGCTTAAAATTCCCCAGATCTCAATCCGATCAATCTGTGGGAATTCGTCCAATCCATGGAGACCCTACCTTCATAGATCAGATTTCGATATGATTTTTTTACCTTGTTTGTAAATAAAACAAGGTGCCCGCTCACACTTGATTGTCATCCTTTTGATGGAAAACACCTGACTCTAGTTTTACCTACAAATTCTCTGCTAATCCTTGAGGTCCTTATACTTTTTCCACTCGCGAATATGTAAAAATGGACTATTTTCTGGAATCCCAAAAATAATGTTTAAGCTCATATTTGTGTAGAAGTAAAGAAAATTCTAAAAGGTTCACAAACCTTCAGGCATTACTGTATGTTTAATGCAAGATGTGCAAACCAGTATTTTTTTCCAGACTTGTTGCAAATGTAAAAATGTACAAATTTAGCTATGCACAGTTTTTGCATTGTCAGTTTCATTCATCAACAGGCTTTTTCAGCATGTCAGCGATTTGCTCACATGTGTTTCATAATTAAGACATGTCTAGAGAATTAGATTTTTAATTAGCATGTCATGTTGAGTGCTGTTACAGTAACAGACCTCTCTATTGCTCAGGAAATACAGTCATCCTTTATATCTGCAATGAACTGTGAAACCTGTGCTGTTCTTCGCCCTTTGCTTATAATTTCTGATACAATTAGATATAGAATTAGAAGTTAAAAGTGGGCAGAATCTCATGGCATTAACAGTGAATGCAATTTACTTCAGTTGCAAATTGTGTCACAAGCACATTAATGACAGTCAGAATCTCAAGCACATTTAACCCTGATTGGATTCTTATGGCTTGAGCAGAGCAGTGTGTGCATTTTCTCAGTAGAATCGTAAATAAGTCTGTGTTTCTTAAGATTTTCTCACATGCATACACTGCACAGCATGAGATAAGAGCTCAATGTGGATAGTTTAGGAAAATGTTTCCTGTTTGACATCATTTTTATTTAATTACACTACTTATTTGACTTATTTTAAAAAAACTCTACCAACTACCAATAAAATTCATCAATAACATTTTCAAAGGGTAAAAACTTTATTTTGTGGTATTAAGACAAATATTTTTTAAAGTACTGACTTTTCTATGGAGGATTTTAGGCTCATTCAAAAATTTGCATTAAAGAAGTTGAGGAGAACATATTAATTTCTATTGTTTCCAAGCAAAACCTAAAAGTTGATAATGAAATAGGAGTGTTGGTACAGAGATTTAAATACCACATGATTCAAATGAATAAAAATTAACTACAACAACAAAAAAATTACAGGCACATTTTTTTTTAGCTCCCAGAAATCAATATTCCCTTCTCAGAAGACCTAAAAGCCCTGGAGGATTCCCCTCTGCTGGAGATCATACGTTTTTATTTGTAGTGTTTTTTTGTGTGCATAACCCTTCCTCTACCCAAAGCTCTTCAAGATTAAATAGGTATCCAGCTTTAATCAGATGACTTCACAGGCAAAGCACTTCAAACACACTCCCTGCCTTACGCTGAAATAAAGGTCGTTTACGGCGCTAATCCCTAAATCGCAGCAGATTATTTCTTCATCCTTTCTAAAATTGCTTTCTCCATAGAACAGTAAACCCCACAGAACACCAACAAAAGATTACCCCTCTCTCCCCACTCATAAGCAGGTCCTGGCCTCGCCAACTGCTCCAAGTGTCATACAGGCCTACGCATCTGTTGCCGTCAAATACAGCACAAAGCGAGGTCCACATCACAGAATGGTATATGCTATGAAAATTCTCAACCCGAAAATGCTTAGCTGATCTATTTTTAGTCCAGTTGTAAGATGCTCACTTTGTCCTGTAGGTGAACGTCCTTATTTTCTACTAAGCTTGGACTGATGAGAGCACTGGGGGTATGTGTTTTTTTTAGGATGAGGACAGCATGATAAATCAACCTTCAACACATTATGCTGGGTGAGACGCCCTGTGGCTTCATCTTCATCATTGGTGACGGTCCCACTAGCTCTTTGGCAGGAACAGAGGGCGTGAATACGAGATATAGCCAGAGCCCTGTCTGGCTGTAGGGACTGCCCCCACAACAAGGATGATTTACAGATACAGCAAGTTCAAGCGGGACTGCAGCCTAGTGTCATATTTAACCACTTAAAGGGGCTGTAGCATAAAAATTTCAATTTTTGTAGCTTTTTTGAAACGACAGAGTTTGACATACTATGCAAACATTAAAAGTTTAAGTGACTATTGCAACCAGATGTGACCTCTACATTTAACTCATCACACATGAAAAAGTGTGGGCAGCAAGCAATAGCACTGGGGGAGCTGTGTAGCGGGGTGATACCTCGATCAAGGGAACCTCATTGGCGCCCAGGGCAGGACTTCAGTTCACAAGGGCAACGTCCTAACCACTAGACCACCACTGCTTACAAGTATTGTCACTACCGGGAACACATTTCCATATGCCTACTCATTCAGCCTACAGCAGTTTAACCTGTCCATTCAAACAAAAGTGAACTATGCACACTAAAGGGTAGCCAATCAAAAGGGAGGTCATTTACATATTGTCACAGTCAGAACAAAACCTTGTACCTTCATAAACAGAATAAATGAAACACTAAATTGGCGACATTTCATTCTACATCATTTTAGACCATTTCTTTTGAAATTCTATCAAAATGTACATTTTGAAAACTATGTAAAAAAATTAAAAGACAATAAAATTGGAGGCACAGCAGAGGTTTTGTTCTGATAGCAATATGATAATATTTATAACTGAATGTATATTAATATATTTATTATATATTTGATAAATGTTTTAATTAATTTAAAAATATATTTATATTTTCAAAACCTCTTAATAGTTTAATATATTTACATTCAGAGTGGGCTGATGTGAATTGCCCCATTCATGAAAAACAGTTTAAATGCACCACAGTGGTGGTTTATTTTTGACTAAAATGGTGATAACAAGGGGTTGTGATGTATATAACACATATACAGCCATATGAACCTGTACGTGTGTATGCATTGCTGATAATGACATAATAATGTAGAAAATGGCCCAAAATCTTTCCATTACCTTCTATAAGGGAAAACAAGGAAAAAATATTCTTTACTTTCAGTTAAAGTCGGTGACTTTCTTTAAAATAAACCCTTCAAAATCAGACTCCTCAGAATGACCTTGGTTATGTTTTGGTAATTTAATTATGCATACATTTTGAAAGATCAGAGGCATTCTGCTTTAATCACAATAACACCTGGGCAACCAGGAAAAAGCTTTAACAAAAAAACAAGCCATGTTTATCTCCAATGTCATTGGCCTACTTTCCCCAGTTTTTCTGAATGTTCTAGAAAATGCTGTATAGGTGGGATCATAGTGGTGAAAAAGATTGTTGGTCATGCCAAAGATTTGTTTATCATTCTAATGGTCATTGATAATTTTCACATCTTACTGCTACTGCATTGGAGAAAGCATCACATTTTGTTTAATGCATCATAATGCCTTGTAGTAATGAGAATACTGAGGGTTAATGAACAGTGTAAGAAATGGGTGAGGTGAATCATTGTTTATGTTCCCCTTGACTCTCTTGGTGCAGCTTTATATTTTTAGCCATGAAAAAAAAAAAAAAAAAACAGCAGCGTTTTAGCGAGAGTGCATCTGGGAATTCCCTGCCAGATGACCTGGAACTAAAGTACAATGACCCAGACTTCAGACAGCACAAACACAGCTCACACTTAACTACAATAAAAACAACAATTTCCCTCATCCACTTGACAGCAATGTCATTTGAACTTGATTCAGCAGCTTTCGAATTTGCAGTGTGCTGCAGAGAATGGGACAGACTCTCAATAAACCCACCACAGCGTTTGTTGACTCAAAAAGAAGCTTCAGTGGGTTTGAGGAACAGTGTAGAGTAACTAAAGTTCATCACAATATGTAGGACACTTAAAGTCTTCATAAATAATACACTCCTCGGGTTCATGGAGAGGGGACATGGCAGCTGGGATCAACTCTGTGTGAAAAGGTGCATGTAAAGAATTTATATGTTGTTTCATTAAAGCACGAGGCCAATACTTTGCTCTGCAGGCTATGAAAACAACAGCTACAAAGAGATAAAACAAACATTTTAGTCTGAATTGGACTCCAATTAGACTTAATTATGTGTTATTACATTTCTACAGCTGACCATTTTCCAAAAAAACCTCAAATGTATACTGGGTTGCCAGTTTAGCCACCCTTACTGCAAAAATACACCTTTTTTTTACAGTTTCTGACTGTAGACCATTGTATCTGCACAATTTATCAGCCTCTGCTACTCTACAGTTTCTTAGTACACGGTGGTGTTATTTCTAGTCTAGTTCTAGTCAGCGATTCTTCTTGGTTTATCCTATTCCAGTTATAGATTTAAAAGCTATATGTGATTTTTTCATTGTTTATCTTGTTGGCCTTTAAAAAATTGTTTATTCAATAAATTGTCAGAATGAACAGTAGAATAACCCATGTACTGCACAATACAGTGATAGTAAAAAAATAATTGCACACATAATAGAACGTGGTGAGAGTAGACTGAGTAAAGCCAAGAGAATGGGTTAATCTCAAAGCATCCGCAGAATAATGAGAAAGAGGGAAAAGTACAAAAAAAAGTGGAAAATACTGGCCAGGAAAATGTTTAGGCTTTCAGATATATTTCATGCAGTGGTTGCATATAACTCCAGCCATTAAATATGCATGAAGGCATCATTAAACACCAGGATTTGCATATGATGCAAAATGGTGCAGGGTACATTACAACTTCTGATCATTATTTATTTAAGTAGTTGTATATGACAGGGTGCTGGTTAGCCTGGAAATAGTAAAAAAGACAAAATCACATGTGACTCCAGAAAAATAAATAGCAAGGAATGAAAAATGGTGCAGAGTAAATAAACCAAAGCCTCTCGAGTTTCATGGAGGTACATTTAAAATGCTGGCTTTAGGGGGAGGGGTTGTAAAAAAAAACTTTGAATTTAGTTGTGCAGTTTCTCTCCTTGAAATGTAAAGCTAGATATACTGGGTATTGGCATATTTTATGTATCAAAAGGAGCTTCTTCCATTTCTCTGCTAAGCTGAATGCTGAATTATAGATGATTTTTCCAAGGTGGAAGGGATGCACTGGTTGAAAATTGCTCCTCATTCGCTTTCTGGTGTTTCAGTCTATTCCTGAAGTGTTTAGACCTGGGTTTCCTAGTCTCATTTTTTCAGCTGCTGGCCTGGTTTCATATTGGCTTGAGCACAGTCCAGGAAGGATTTAATGGCTTGATCATTAGCTTATGATATGACTCCGAGAAATTAAAGACACAGAACTCTGTTATGCAAATGGACTACAGTTATACACATCTGAGGAATCTTCTTTATCATCTTTATTTGCTCTTTATGGAAAATACGACATATTAACTAACTTTGTTGCCTTGCTCTCAGAACTGCACACTCCAAGGTTACACTTTACACCGATATGCCATTGCATAGAGTACAGATGACTTCTGAAGATGTTAACAGTAGAACCTTTAAGTCCTGTAAGATGTCAGATACACACATATCACTAGACTGGTTGTACAGTATTTTTCTCCAGACCTTGAAATAAATAAATAAATAAATAAATAAAAGCTAAGTAAAATTTAAGATTCGCTACAAAAAATAATGACTTACAATGAAACTTCACCAGTGGAGCTGACAGAAGCAAATCGGGTACAGCTTAGTCAGACCACAATAAGCAAGGTTCATTTACAAAGATCCCAATGCAAAGTTAACTTAGCTAGTTCTAATTTAGGGCTGGTAATTTATAGCAGCAACCGTAAGTGTATTATACACAATATTCTAGTCTTTATGTCCTAGTTACTTATCACTGGGATCTGGATTAGGACTTCTGCAAATGAATAACTCTATTAAATATTTTTTAGCCCCTGAAAGGAGGTAAAGTGAAGGATAGACTGTTTTTATGTATGGTTTCCCTGCAGTGATGTAAAGGAGACTGCAGTGATTTGAAAGGTGATTAAGAATAATAGGAATAATAGGTTCATTATAGCATTGCAGGTAAGGGAATTACAGTAATACTGGA
>JBBPDA010089471.1:11938-35305 GCA_037974385.1 Arnoldichthys spilopterus
TTGAAAGGTGATTAAGAATAATAGGAATAATAGGTTCATTATAGCATTGCAGGTAAGGGAATTACAGTAATACTGGAATGTTCTCATGAGGCCTTGCTTTCTGTGTATACGTAACACTAGAACACCTGGAAAAAATATGACTCTCCCGGCGAGAGTATAATGCATTATATTATATATTATTTATGTACGGTATTTATATTCTGCTAGGAACACTTAGTTAACATGACTTCATTCCTGTTCCCCCTCGCTGGGGGATCACTGCAAGTGACTGAGACTCATTTGCAAATCACTAGGTGTTGATGCCGCTTAAGAAGGGGGTGAGCAGGTTGAGCAGGCACTGTTCCTATGTACAAAACTGACCTGGTATATTTTGTGGCTTCAGTTAAGCTTTAATGTGCCATAGATAATGCCACTGTGTGTAATCATGACAGTGAGGTGAAGGGGTGGAGTCTGGCAGCTGAAACGGCAAAGGGGTGTTTCTAAATTGCGTAATTGTGCATATTCATAAAAAAGCTTTAGGGATGCTTTTATACCCTTTTGCGCAGTTTCATGTGCATAACACCATGATCAAAGTATGAAGCAGTTTGTGACTCAACATGGATTATCTGTTATCTGAAAGGGTAAAAGTACACATTTAGTTGTGGGTTAGTATAACCATAGCCATAACGTTCCTTTCATTAGCTCTCTGTGTTTCCAGGCAACCACATCTTCTCAATAGGCATTTCAATTAACACTAAATGACCTCGACAACATCTGTCTTATGTAGGTATATTTAGCAAGGCTGTTACAATATAGTCAAATACTGTAAAATATTGTGCTGTGAGAAATATTTGTAATATCAAACACAAATACTGGAAATGGAATAGTCTCCACTGTTTTATTTAAACACTATATTCACCATAAAAACACCCTTAAAGCCTTTTATTTAAAGAATATATTTAAATTAGTTTCTCCTCTAAGACATAGATGGACAGACAGACAGACAGACAGACACTTTACCATGTGCAGTTTTGTTTTTGCAATTCACTTTTACCAATTAAAAAAAAAATAACTAGTGCTTATATTTTTAGAAGATATATGTATTGAAAATGAATCAGTGGTTTTGATACAACACAATTTTGTGCTGTGAATAGTATTTTAAAGTGAAAGTGACTATTTGTTGTTGTGAAGCACCACAACGAAATGTGACCTCTGCATGTAACCCATCACACGTGCACACGTGAAGCAGCAGGCAGCTATCAACAGCACCCCGGGAGCAGTGTAGCAGGACAATACTTTGCTCAAGGGAACCTCAGTGGTGCCCGGGCTGGAACTTGAACCTGCTACCTTCAGTTTACAAGGACAATCTCCTAACCATTAGGGCACCACTGCCCACATATTATTTGTGATATCAAAAGCAAATACTGGAAGTGTCTCCACCTTTTTACTGGATGGATGGATGGGTGGATGGATGCTTTACTAATCCCAAGGAAGATTTAGGTACTATTTTTGTTAAATGCAGGTTGTGCAGTTTGGAAGATATCTCTACTGAAAATGGATGATCATGAAATGTTTATTGTTACTTTCATATGATTAAGAACCCTCTCTCATAAATCTTGTCTATTGGCAGTGCCTTCTAAATATGTAAGAAAACATCGGCCAAGTCTTTTGAACCTTGAAACACACCACAAACAAACTGTACAGATGCTTCATGTTTTTCTGTGCATATGGAAACATGTCAACTGAACTCACATCCCTCTTAAGAGACAAACTCAGACCTCTAAGATGGTCTCAGTATGGTTCTTTGCTTTAGGGTTCATGCTTTGTTAAGACAGCCCCAGTCGCTTTGCTTTCTGATTAAAGATGCTCAGGGTTTTTCTGTACACCCACTGCCACAATCTTCAGCACTTAGTGGGTGAAGAAATCTTACTCAGGATAAAGCCTGCCTGTGGGTTTGTATGATCACGTGAAGAGATTGCAGCACTGGCATATTAAAGCAATAAGCCAGGAGAGCCCATGTGCTGCAGTAATTTATGTGAAAGTGACTATTTGACATTGTGAACACACCCAAGCACCACAACAAAATGTGACCTCTGCATTTAACCAATCACACGGGCAGCAATCAACAGCACCCAGGGGGCAACATAGCAGGATGGTACCTTGCTCAAGGGAACCTCAGTAGTTCCCAGGCTGGGACTTGAACCTGCAACCTTCACCTGACAAGGGCAATGTCCTAACCATTAGGCCACCACTGCCCACAGGGTTGTCAAGGTTAGAAGCTAAAATCACTGTTAGAAGTTAAATCACTGTAAATCCAGTGTGCAATGGCCTGTTTTGCAAAACTGTAATATCATAAGCAATATAAAATAGTCAAATACAATGTTCAATATAAGTTCTTTGAGATTAAAGAATCTAAAATAAATGTATGAGCAGCAGTAACTATTAATTGCTTTTAATAGTATTGTGCTATTTGCATAACCACAGCTATGAACAGCTCAGCCAATCAAGTATTTAATGAAGTTGAACAATGCTACCCAGTATCCAGCGTCACCCGGAGAGGGTCTACAACAATGATGGCGTGATCAAGAAATTGTCTATCGCATTTTGTGTGCTGCTAACAATGTGTGATTTTTCTATTTTAAACTGGTGTCTAAAACTGTGAACAGTTGTTGGATTCATATTAATATCTCTGAAATATATTATCGTATAAATATGTTAAAATGTTAAAATCTGCTGATTCATATTTAATGACTAGAATCTGCTGATTCATATTTGAATGCTGGAATCTGTTGATTCATATTTAAATGCTAGAATCTGTTGATTCATATTTAATGGCTAGAATCTGCTGATTCATATTTAAATGCTAGAATCTGCTGATTCATATTTAAATGCTGGAATCTGCTGATTCATATTTAATGGCTAGAATCTGCTGATTCATATTTAAAGGCTTTGTTAGTCAAACCTTGATCATGAAATGCCAAGTGCTTACTGGCTCAATGTAGCCGTTTGAGCTTAATTTTAATTGAGTGTAGTGGGACGGTACCTTGCTCAAGTATACCTTAGTAGTGCCTGGGCTGGGACTCAAACCTGCGACCTTCAGGTCCTAAAGGCAGCATCCTAACCACTAGGCCACCACTGCCCAACCACTGCCTAATTAAATATAATAATATTATGACACGTTTTAATATCTGACAATATGTAAAGGCACAGAACCAACTCTGATGACTCCGTGTTGGGTTATTTTTAAAATACAGGGTTTTTTCATTTCCCTAAAAAAAGCTTGAGACTTATAAGGTTTGCACCTGACAGCAATGATATGTAGGAACACTTTTAGTGAACACCCATTGCATTAAAATGCTGCAGTGTAGACTTCACCAGTTCTCAGGCTACATCATTCTTTCAGTAGAAAGGCCTCACCATTGAAAGCCACGTCTATCTACTACACCATTAAAGCACTGGCTTAATATAGTGTTACAATATAGTCCATAAATGATTCAGTGTACTGTGCTATATCTGCCTGTGTGCCACCAGTAACAGAGTGCAGAGATCTTCATCTGAAATACAGCCACTATAATCTGTTCTAGTCTTATACGAAAGGGTTCTAGGCACGGGTTTTCCTCCTAAAATGCAAAACCCAGTATATCAAAAAATAAAGCCATTTTACAATATTATACAAATGATCTTTATAACAATTGTCTCGAAACTGGGAACAAAGATAAGGAAATTCAACACGTGTGCAAAAGTTTCATAAATGGCCCCGAGACTGAGTCTGTCCCTCTATTACAATACCAAAATAAACCAGCTTTACTAATTTCTTCTCTAGGAATAGAATGACAAATACTCAGTGTCTGGAATCCACTTATAACATCTCTACCTAAGGGCTAATTAGACTAATTATGTTTCGGAGGGCCACAACAGAAAAAAAATACAAGAACATAATTCATCTCTTTGTTTCTTTAATTGTTTCTGCAGATGTTGTGGGCAGACTCCAACATCTCTTTAAATTTAATTTCGCCGTGTGCTTTCGAACAGCCTAATTACATTGTTCACTTACTAAGGCTTCAGAAGGTACATGGTGTGAATTGCCTATACAGCACGTGTCTTATCACAGTAGATAGAAAAGTGTCCCTTGATAAAGGTGTTTTATAGTCTATTAGCATTCTCTTCTTTCACATTTGCTCAGGCTTATGAGGGTGAGGACTTCTTAATTAAACTGCATGGTTATCTATTCTACTCTGGACCCGTTTTATTCAGAAAGTAGCTCCAAGAAATAATTCAGGCTTATTTCCCAGAACCAGATTAAGTCTAAATCTAGACTAAATGAAACTTTCAGTGATGAACCACCTTGGCAATGCAATTTACTCCAAGGCTATACTCAAGTAGAGGTGCCAAAAAGGTTTCTTGGAGCAATGCCATATAGGAACCACTTCAGATTCCCTAAACCATCAATTGGAAGGTTCTTCTATGGCGTTTCTGAAAATAAAATTTTTATTTCTTTGGGTTGAATCTAGGAAACTGAGCTAGAAATGAAATGGGAGGTGTCTCTGTTCTGATTAGACAGAGGATCATTCATTTTACACAATGAACCACACCCTTTCCCCATGTAACCGTGTGCGGGTATCAGAGCACTCTATGAAATGTAGCTTGTTTGAAATTAAAACCTTGAATTGGATTCCAATTCAGGTTAGTGTTTCTATAAGAAATCTATTTCTCTAAATCTTATTTCTAAACTAAATTTAAAAAGTAATAAAAATAATAATAATAATAATAATAACAATAATAAAAATACTGCATTTAATTTATAGACACTCTTCAAGATTTGAACTGTTGATAAAACTAAAACTGCATGCCCTCACACCTGCTTCCTGCCACCCAAAACTCTTACATGGGACAACTAACCCAAAGGATCTTGATCCCATACTGGACAGACAAAGTAAACAAATAAATAAAGAAAGAGGAAAGAAAAATGTTGCCATGTCAATAAATTGTGATACATTGTAAAGTGAAATGGTATTTTTAAATTATACAAAAGGGAAAATCACAAAAACTGACATAACTTTTAGTTCCAACAGCAATGATGTCCAATTTCTTTTTGGTCTTTCACTAGAAATTTTTGAGTAGAGCTTTGGTAAGTACTAACCGCTGCGTTCCAGAAATACCCCACAAGACTGACTGTTGACATGATGCCATATATATGACTGATATTGGTACATTAAACATACGTTACCATGTTTTCTGTAAGTATATATGTGCACTGTGGCAGCTTCTGATCATGTGTTCACAAACATTCAGTACAGAATTCAGATCCTTAAGGTATCATTACTGATGTGTTTCATAACAATTGCTTTTCACTTGTTTGCTCATTCAGAATAGTATTATTTGCCAAACAAAACCAAATGACTGCATTTTCAGCTTTGCTAGATTATTGAGAAACCACATTATATAAGAAGAGTAGACTTAAAGGCAGAAATTGCTTCCTCTCTATTAAATGGTCACTTTATTTCGACATAATACGTGCTAATAATTACAAATCCGACTCAATAACCCAATAATGCCTACAGCTGCACATTTTCTTTAGCAGTTCACTTTGTGTTTATGAAAATCATTAAATTAAGTGTTTAGTGTTTAAATCTTACTAGTGTTCCTTTAACTACAATCGGTTAGTAGTTTGGCAGCATTAGCTGCTTTCTGGTTTGCAGCCTCACAGTGAATTTGTTAACATGCCTTTGGCTACATAAAGTCAAAGTAAAAGTCAAAGTGAACTTTATTGTCATCTCAGCCATATACAAGTATATGGAGAGACGAAACGATGAAGCTCAGGGTCCACAGTACACATAGTGCAAAATACAAAATTAAGAAATCTTAAATTTGTCATAATTCATATGAAGAAGGCAACTAAAATCCAATACCTATGATGGGTTAAGGTAGAGCTGGGCAATATGATGATATTTATCGTTATCGTGATAAACTATGGTCACAATATGGTTTTCTGAGCATATGTTGATATCGTTAGTACCTAAAAAACACTGTCAAATTTCATGTGTAATTTTAAGGAGCATCATTAGTCTTGCTTAAGTTAACATACTGTACTGTAAAAACACTGAATAAAAATTATTTGATTTCTTAGAAAAAAAAGCACTGCTGGCTCTTTTCCCTTTGATCCATCTTAGCATATATTGTAACATATCAGGGACATTTCTTAAAATATCTTGATATTTCTGCCATATCCCCCACCCCTAGGTTAAACCATGTTCACTTACAGAAAGAAATGTCCTTCTTAACCAATAGATTAAAATACAGAGTCAGTACACTTTTTGTGTGAAAGCATTTGTGTTATTGCAAGCTACAAAACAAATGGGAACAACTTTCAATGTGTGAATGAATGTAGACAAATCAAATGTAACTGTAATTATGTAAATCTGCAGTAATTGTTTTAATTGTATAATTTTTTTTTATTAATAGTAACTGACTGTCTTTGTGAACAACCTTTAAAACAGTTTAGCAAAATGACAATAATAAATCTTAACTTTTTAGTTAAAGTAGTTAGTTTAGTTTAAGTACTGACTATACTGCATCATGCTGTCAGTTGTTGTCATCATTACAAGGCAACATGGTCCATAAAGGTTTGAGCTGTTCATCAAGCTTCTGTTAGGCTGTGGCCTTCATAAGGCATCCTGCAGTCTGGAAGACTGCTGAGATGCATTTTTAACAGGCCATGAGGGGAGAGAGCTTGATGTGTGGGGGTCGCAAAGAAGCTCTTTGAGAAACCTGACAGTCCCCTGCACCCCCCCCCCCCCACCCACCCTTTTCCACATAAGCCCCACTGTCAGAAATTTCTCAAAGCTCTTAGTGACAACCCGACCCACTGTAATGCTATTTATTCATGGAGCCATTTGCTGCAGGGCTGAATACACTCTGCACACTCCTGTCTAAAGCCACACGATCAGGATAACTATATATGTGGGAGGTAGTGAGAGCCAACAGACACTTAGTTTTCAATCAGAAATGTGTGACATGTTCAAAGCTCTCTTGACTGAAATGAAAGATTAACCCTTTAAAGTCACAGTTCATACTAGTGATAAAAACCTGGTGTAATTCAGCATTCATCATTTTTGACTAAACACTCATTTAGGGCAGTGGTGGCCTAGTGCTTAGGACGCTGCTTTTGGGACCTGAAGGTCACAGGTTCAAGTCCTGGCCTGGACACTACTACTGAGGTTCCCTTGAGCAAGGTACCGTCCCACTACACTGCTCTCTGGGTGCTGTTGGCAGCTGTCTGCTGCTCTACATGTGCACATGTGATGGGTTAAATGCAGAGGTCACATTTCGTTGTGGTGTTTGAGTGTGTTCACAATGACAACTAGTCACTTTCACTCCACTTGAAAAAGCAGAGGAACTGTGTCAGAAGTGCAAACTTCAAACTATCTACAGTCTTGGTTTGTTGGAAAAATGCATCTAACTTGTTTAATCACTGCCCAACAAAAAACAAGTATCTCCACTGATGGAGGTAGAGTTATAGAGCTTTAGTTTTGAATTTCTGCATAAAAATAATCTAAAACACTATCCAATTTCCACACAAGTAATACAAATGGATAAAGAATCCAATTAAACAAATAAGGCAAAAATATATTATTTAAATCCTATATGATATTTGCATATTTCTTTATTTACTGAGGGAAATTCATATCTATGAGTGGCAAAAAGTGTGAACCCTTGTTTTCAGTTTCTGGTGCGAACCCCTTGTGCAACAATAACTACATCTAAATGTTTCCAATAACTATTGATCAGTCCTGCACATTAAACTGGAGGAATTCTAATCCATTTCTCTGTACAGAACAGCTTCAGCTCTGGGATGATGGACTTTAAACTGGCCATTTCAAAACATTGATTTTATTCTTCCTTAACCGTTTTTGGTAGAATGAATCATGTGCTTAGGGTCCTCCTGATGCCTGGCCCACATTCTCTAATGATTAATTTTTTCAGATGTTTTTACTTTTTCTTTTTCATTTAACTTGTATACTTCAGAATTAATTGTTCCATTAATTATGGCAGGTTGTCCTGGCCAAGATGCAGCAAAACAGGCATAAACCACTATTGTGGATTAATGAACATTCAGCATTAGCCAATGTGGGAAGGGCCTTTAGTTGAAGTTACCCTGTGTTCCTTTGGACCCATGAAACACCTTGTTAAGAGTGATTTTGTATGCCAAGCACTCCTGGGGAGAGTAACAGTGGTCTTGAATTTCTTCTGTTTGTACATAACGTGTCGTACTGTGGAGTGGTGGAGGCTAAACTCTTTAAAGATCAAAAAATCACCTCAAAATCAATCTTCTTTGTTCATGCCATGATATATTTCATGATATGATAAGAGACAGATTAACTAATTGAAAACACCTGACTCTAATTTCACACTCAAATTAGCTGCTAAGTTCACACACTTCTGCCACTAACAGATCTAATATTGGATCATTTTTTTCATTAAATAAATGACCACACATAATATTTATGTCTAATTTGTTTATCTACATTCAACACTTGAAATTCAGATGATGGTTTAGGTCATATTTATGTAAAAATAATGAAAGCTCTATTATGTTTCTGGTGAAAGGTAAAGAAAAGCAGTGGAAACATGGCACAAATGCTGGCCTGCTAACTTGTCACATCTACATCTTAAAATGCAATGAAAGAAAAGGTAAATATATAGTCAAAATCTTTTAAAACCCCTCTTTTTTTGACAAAATCAAGATTCAGCTGCTGGTATTTGAGAGGAGAGATCTACAATGTTTGTGAGAAGTGCACAGAACAAAAAATGTGATGGGGTCTGTCGGGGTGGGCTAAAGCCTCACGAGGTCTATGCATCACTGAATGGCTAACCTGTAACTCTCTGAAGCACTTATAATTGGATTCAGAAAGACAGTTATGCAGCCTGGCTGAGCTCCCAGTCTCTTAGAATGAACATGGTAAATCTTATTGTCATTTCTATTATCCTACATTGAAGGTGTACTTTTCTCACACACTGGAAACATGTAGCTTAACAGCAGACTATAATGCTTCTGGACTCATCGCATGGAACTGGGGTGAACAGATCAACTGGGCTTAAAACTATCCACTTATCTATTGAAGGTTTTCTTTATACTGTTTTCTGCTGCAATTGGGGAATTTCTGTTCATAGTATCCTTAGTTTTATTTGTTTCTTTTTTACTGACAATACAGTAAATGATTGGCTGTGATCCGAATATTTCATAAAACATATTATACGCATTCGACAATTAACCCTTGGAAGTTGCAGGGAAAAATAAAAAGCATGTTGTAATTTGACACACATTGTTTCTCAATTACCCCTCACTGACGAAGACAGAGAAATTCAGGCAAATTAACTATCAATTGATAAAAAAAAAAAAAAAAAAAAAACATTTGTGTTTGCTAGAAGAGAAGGTATTATGTTGGTTATTGTGAAAAATAAAAGTCCATACAGTCTTGTTTTTTGGAAAAAAATGTTTTAATGTTTTACTCTAATTACATTTCTTCACATATACATACACATATACATACATACACATCTATGCAAATGCGAATGCTTGATTGTTTCCTCTGTCCTGGAAGTCGCTTTGGATAAAAGCGTCAGCCAAATGATTAAATGTAAATGTAAATGTAAAAATATATATACATTTTAAAGGGAGGGGCTCAAGCAAAAACTGAACATGTGATTTACATTTAGTTTAATATGCAGTATATTACAAGTTACAAATGATACAGTGGCTTCATAGGACTCAGAAGATGCCTGTGTTAGCTTTACAACCTCCCAGTGTTGTTAGTGTCATCTGATTATGGGAATCTTATTTAGCAAGTAGAATTGGACATACCTAAAGTTGGGATGAAAATCCTTAATTAATTAGCCTAAAATTACAGCATTATTGCCATAGCAAAGAGTGTTTGCACCTATTTCTTGACAGACGCAAATGAACAAAAGTGGGAAGTGCTGACTTAAAACCTGATGATACCAAATATAAAATGAAATTGAATTTATGCATATATACTATTATATTTTATTAGTGTAGTGAATTAACAGTAGTAACTCAACTTCCCAGAGTTGATAGCTTCAAAGGCAGCATAAAGATGTGATTTACATTATTCAGCACCTCTGATGTAAATGTATCCAGTCTCTTTTGGTTTTTAGAAACAACCCGTTTGGTTATCAACGACTGTCAGCTCATGATCAGCCCAAAGCCATGGACAATGGATGAGAAGTCATGGTTTTCAGAGGCGACCGGAACAAAAAACCTGTCAAGACTTACCGCAGGGGGGCTCAAAGTGTAAATTAGGTGGCAGGGCCGCCGACTGCAGCAGGAGAATCTGCTCTGTTCTGGGGAGATAGAGCCAGAGGAATGAAGCCAGCATCTGTCAAATGGAGTGAGACCCTAAAGAAAGCCCTTAAAGCTTGTAGGCGACTCGACTCCAAAATCCTGGAAGATTTTTTGCTTCTCTGGCTATTCTTTTCCCACCCAGTTTCACTGAGGTGTTTACGCACATTGTTTCTCTTAGGTTTCACTGATTGAAGTGTTATAACATGCCAGGGTTTCAGAACAGGACCCACGTGCAGGGAGAACAAGGAACAGCCCCTCCCCACCCGGGCTGTTTAGAGGGCAAACAAGCTATAATTTTGCACAACCGAGTGGGAAAGGGTCGAGGGTTGCAAAACTAGCTGAGTAAGAGGCCTGCACCAAAAAAATGGTGGAATAACAAATCCAGCAGAAAGCAGGTTACCCCCAGTGCCTTCTGCTGGTGTGGGATCTAAGCATGGTCATTGAAATCTTTCACTTATTTCCAATTTTACAATGTTGGAAATGTGCTAGTAGGTTTAATTTCGCCCACACAGTGTAAGTTTCAGATTTATGGATCATTCTTATTGTAAATAATTGTACAACCAATGCGTTATTATAAAGCCTGCAAATGTACCACGGGCAGTGATGACCTAGTGCTTAGGATGCTGCCTTTTAGGACCTGAGGTCCTAAGGACCTCTTGATAGCTGCCTGCTGCTCTACGTGTGCCCTTGTGGTGGGTTAAATGCAGAGGTCACATTTTGTTGAGGTCCTTGAGTGTGTTCACAATGACAAATAGTCACTTTACTTCACTTCAGAATTGTCTGTAAAGTCCTGAATGTTTTTATCTGTTGCCTCCCTGAGTAATTTTGTTAAAAATATAACACAATTACTCTCTAAAATACAATTTCTAAAAACAATTTTGTGCATAAAATCCTTGGTCAACCTACCTAGTGCTGATAGGATCAGACTATTGTGCTCATACACCCAACAGCTTATATTAACTCACAGTGAATGAATCAATTTAACATTCTTACACTTCAGTGGCAATGTCTAATGAAGTAATACCGCAGTCCCCAATTTTCATTTTCACAACTCTGAGGACTTTTACATAAATATCAGCTCTTTATTCATTGCAATTACACCTCGATGAATAAATTCTAAGTTTTAACTTTTCTGTCGTAGCAAGACATCTAAGAGTCTTGGCTCCAATGGTTTCAGAAGAATACTTCATGCAAAAAAGCAGCAGAAAGTGACCACCCCTGAGGGGCAAGAAACAGATAAATGTGGACTTGAAAAAAAATGCTTTACGGGGACAGGCCTTGAAGGCTTGACATTATAAAACAGCTTGATTTTCATGTTGCTTTGAGCTTATTTTATTTGCTGTGGTTTTAGAGCCAACAGTGAACATGGAGCCCTAGTGGGACATGTCCTGAGGTTAAGCCTTGAGAAAACAAAGTTAGGAGAGCCGAAAAATTCAACTTTTATTTAGTCGTGACATAAACACACCGAGAGACATAAATCAAAAGGACTCCTGTTGATCTGAACCCAGCATAAGAACAAACAAGAACAAAAGGAGAAACCGGCTTCCTGCTGTATTTTCCCTGTAGTCGAGGTTTAGACAGGACATTTGAAAGGAACAGGGACAGATTTAGGCCAGCTATCGTCCTAATGAGGCTGTAGGAAATTCAGGTGAGGCCTGCTGTTCCACACAGGGGGATAAAGCCCCACCACCTTTGCCTTTACTCTTCCCAATTATCTTACCTTGTTTTGCAGACCAGTCCAATGGTACACTGAGACATGGAGTGTGTTAGCTCATTTAAATGTGTGCATTTCAAGATTCAAGACTAGTTTGTCACGTACATAGTTATACAGGGACAACATGTAGTGTAATGTACACTGATCATTCCTGAGACTGTGTGTCTTGTCGTGCCACGTTTCTCGTTTGTCTTGTCCAGTTCTCATGTTAATGTTTATGTTCTAGCCCTGCTTTTGTCTCCGCCCTTGTCACCTGTTTCTTGTTTCCTGTCTCAGTTGTTCATCGTTGTGTTTCCTATTTAGTCTCTTGTTTGTTTTAGCCCTTGTCGGTTCTCTGTTGACTTTCCTGTTGTCTCAAACCCTGTTATATGTTACCCTAGGTCCTGTTGTGTTTATATGTGCTCCTGCTGTAGTATTTTCCTGTCATCAGTTTCTGTTTGGTTCTCTTAGTGCTTTCGTGCTAGTTTATGTTCTATTTTTGTATTCATTTGTTTATTTAATAAATCATTTTAAAACCATAGCATATATATATATATGTGTGTGTGGGCAGTGGTGGCCTAGTGGTTAGGACGCTGCCTTTGAGACCTGAAGGTTGCAAGTTCGATTCCCGGCCTGGGCACCGCTGAGGTTCCCTTGAGCAAGGTACTGTCCCACTACACTGCTCCCCGGGCGCTGTTGGTAGCTGTCCACTGCTCCATGTGTGATGGGTTAAATGCAGAGGTTGCATTTCGTTGTGGTGCTTGAGTGTGTTCACAGTGACAAATAGTCACTTTCACTTCACATACATATGTATATATATATATATATATATATCAGAAGAAATAGAATATGAATTATAAAAGGTAAACAATAACTGTACAATGTGCATAAAGATCTATATTGGTAGATATTTATTTATTTAATACATACATTGTATGCATTTTCACATGAACAAAATGTATCACATAAACAATATTATTGCTAAAAGTAAGTCAACTTATTGACATATATAATGCATTTGCTTCAGTACAATAAATACATCACTTTTGCACTGACAGTTGTACCAAATAGAGAGAACTGGATGTACATGCCAGTGCAAAAGCAAAATGTGTCAGAAATATTTTTACTGGATATTTACTGGATTTCTAGGATTTACTGTGGCTGTGCACTGCTCGGTCTACTTGTGAGGCAATGGATTTAAAAGAATCAGTAAAATAATAGAACCTCCAGCAGAGATACTAAATGCATGCATGCGCATGACACAATGTGTGAACAGCCAGAGCTGAATTCAGCCAAAGATCCAAATGGATCAGTTGGTAGGGGTGTGTTATCAGATGGTATGAGTGAATTGCAGTTGGTGAACTAGCCAAAATGCTAAGAAGTGGTTTGACTCAATCACTGTTATAATCAACTTTACATTCTGTAGAATTGTAATATCCTTCCATCTATCGTAGTCTCCGATATTAATGCAGCGGTTCAAAAGTGGTTTAAATGACTGTAATACACGCTTTCCTGGCCTTCATAAGAAAAGCACTGAGAGACTTCAGCTTATTCAGAACTCCGCAGCTCAGCTGTTAACCAGAACTAAGAGGAAAGAAAGCACATGAGCCCAGTTTTGGCTGCTCTGCTCTGGCTTCCTGTAACATTCAGAATAGGTTTGATGCCCCTCCTCCTTACATACAAAGCCCTAAATGGGCTAAAATATTGAGTTTCATCGCCAACTGCCTTGCTAACTATTTTCCTCAGAGAACCCTACGATCATCTTCAGCCGCTCTACTGAAAGTTAGCAACAGCTGAAAGAAAATCAGGGATGCTGCCTTTATCAACTAAACCCCAAAGCTCTGCAACACACTCCCTGCAGAGATCACGGAAGCTCAGTCACTAAATAATTATAATTATAAAAGAAAGCTTCAAATATCTTTCTTCACTTTAGCCTTTAAATAACTCATTTTATTTGTACTGCTGTTATTATTTTATTGATTTAGTATTTTATTTAAGCAATTATTCCACTTTTTTCAATCAATTAGATGGTTTGGGATTTTTATATTTATATTTTATAGATTTATGTTGTCTTACTTCAATGCTTACTTCTGCACTTCTTGTTTATCAAATTGATGCTTTATTTCATGCCTACTTATTTTTAAAATGTTTTAATCTATTGACTGTAAAGCCCTTTTAACTGGATTGTTTTATGAAAGGAGCTACGAAAGTGTATTTTTACTATGAGTAGAAGTAGTAGTGATACTATTAGTAGTAGTAGTAGTAGTAGTAGTAGTAGTAGTAGCAGTAGAAAGAGTATTATTGGTAGTAATAGTAGTAGTAGGTATAGTTAACAGCAGTAGTAGTGTCTACTTGCTTTTGGTAATTTGATCTTAGCCTGACAACTTAGCTGACATCAGCACACTTTCATTACATTAATTACACATTTCGTTTCATTCAGGGTAAAAACAACTGGAAATTAATAGTTGGTATATGCCACTGACGATAAATACACACACACACACACACACACACACACACACACACACACACATATATATATGTATAGAGAGAGAGAGAGAGAGAGATACATACATATATATATATATATATATATATGTGTGTGTGTGTATGTGTGTGTGAAAAATAGCTGTGGCTTGCATTATAATCCCCAACAACTGAAGTGTTGTTATAGTTCTATTCTTACTTGTTATCTCATTGATGTTTGGTTCCCAAATGAACAGCATGGATGAGTGGCTTGTCAGATGGTGAAATTGGTACATCGACAGCTTTGTTTGTATCAGCTGGGCTGTTTATGCATTGTGGGCCTGCACACTCAGTGGGAGCATTTATTATTGTAAATATACAGTGGTTTCAATAAGCAAAATTTTTTTTTCCAAACGAGAGTGTAATTTTAGTCTAATATTAGGCAAAAAGAATAGAATAATGCAGGGTCACTGTGTAGGGGTTTGGGGATAGATGTTGGATTATACAAGCCTGACATTGAAGTTGCTTTGGATAAAAGCGTCAGCCAAATGAATAAATGTAAATGTAAACTTAACTGTTAATGATGCGTCTGTAGTAGTAATTTGGTTAAATCTCAAATGCCTTTAACACAAGAAATCTCAGTTTCTGTTCAAGAAGGCTTCTCAAGGGGCTTATGTCTATGCTACTTTTACATGGAACAGTGACCACAACTCTCCTTTCTTTCAGTGTTTTCTGTACTGTATTCTCACAATGTCTCTTACAATGTCTGTCAAGTCAGTAACGCTAGTTGTAGATTCAGTGACACCTGTCCCTGTGGTGGCTAGAATGTAGCAAACTATAGAAACAAGAGACAAAAATGTTATACTTGGCCTTTTTTATCTTTTGAGGGAAAATGATCCATTATTAGACATTTGTGTGACAAAAGAATGTGAAGCTTGGCTTTCAGGCTCTGGTGTGACCCACTTGTGCAGCAATAACAGTTTCTGGAAGCTACAGATCAGTACTAGATACCACTTTTGGAGGAATTACCCCCCACTTCTATGTACAGAAAAGCCTCAACTTGGGGATGTTTTTGGGCTTCCTCACATGAACTGCTCACTTCTGTCAAGAACAGACAGCTCAAATGCAGCGATCCTGGTTTAATCCACAAATCCGAAGGTCAAAGTGCAAACTTAGGCAGGGGGTCCAAATTACCATAAAGACAAAAGATTACAGATCAGGAAAAAAATGCTCAGTAATGCAAGACTGAGTAAACAATACTTCACAAAGCAGGAAGAGCTACTTCCTGCTCAAACGGTCTAAAATACAGGTGAACGCGATCTTTGCATTCAGAGTCTTTGTAAAAGCCAGGGTGGAGTTCAGAATGTGGATCTGTTAACTGGACTTTGGCTGATGGATTCACCAGACTGGATCCTAACTTGGATTTGACTTGGATTCTCCATAACATGAACCTTATTCTTCTTTGACTATTCTTTGGTCAAATGGCTTGTGTTAGAGGTTAAATTACACTTTTCTAAAGATCATGTTGGATACGTCAGAGGTCAACCTTATGAACCTATAGTATAATGAGTTGGGCTTGCCAACATTGAACAATTCTTTTTTAATTTTACCTGCAAAATCTAAAGGTAAAAGTCAGGACATCTGTCATGAACTGAATCTCAAAAGAAAGTGTGACACAAGTCTTTCTACCAAACAATGGTTAAAGAAGAATAAGCTGCAAACCTGTGTATAACAGTGGTGTCTCAATCAGGTTATTGGAGGATTCAATATTACAAAAGGTACATTAAAATTAAACAAAAGCTCTAGTTACAAGTTAAACTATGCTATTTGTGTAACAATGTATATTCTGCTGTACAGTCTGATACAACGTGATATGCTGCACAATTACATCTCTAGTTAAACAAATACTAACTAGGAAGTTGACCTTATGGTTGTCTACAGTCTACTACAGTTTAGGCGAACTGGATGAGCATATTGTACTGTGTTCACAACTATGCAAAGACGTCATTCTACAGAATAAGAGACTTGTTGTATAGATGGGTATACAATATTAAGCCCCAAATATGGAGCTAGAGGAGGTCTCTTCAGTGTAGTGCATGGGACATATTAGATGTGATCAATAAAGAAAGGCTTGCCACAGCTGAATATCACTGAAAGTGCTATTTTAGTCATGAAATATTCATTGGGAGTATTGCAACCAATGTACAAGAGTTGGATGATTTATACCCTCAAGACAAATGGCAATACAATTCCCAGTGTGACTGCAAGCCCTCGACTTACTCCCTTGAAAAAGTACCAGCTCTGTGCTGCTTCCATTGATTCTGTTGAAACTCCAGAATTCCAGTGGTTCTGTAAGAGTTCTTTATAAGTTTTGAACAGTTTTATTATATATCGGATCATGCCAATGTGAAGAACAATGTGAAGGCTTCAGTGTTTTTTTCCAGTTACATTATAGTAATTCCATTATGCTAATTTCATCCATGACATTCAGTTATATTCTTTATAATAATAATAATAATTTGTTGTTATTTGAATTATAATACTTAATTTATAAATAGGGTATATTGTATTATAGTATTGTATTAACTTACCTTTAAAAATGGGACATCCCAGAAGTTTAAAGAGCGCACAACTGCCTCACTGTTTCTAAGTAGATAAGGCGGCCCTCATGCTTGTGTCTTTGGGGTAGATTAAATATAAAAAGAAATATGTAAGGTTAAGAGGAATGCCTAAATGTTGAGTTCTGCCTTGCTTAGGGTTCTATACAGCAATGTGAAAAAATAAGTACACCCCGTGGAAGAAGTTGATTTTAAGAAGACTTTAATACAGTGCCTATCACAGATGGATTTGATAACTGAACAAAACTACAAGGAAAAGTAGACTTTTATAGTAATTTACTCAGTACAAATATCCATCCATCCATCCATCCATTTTCTACACAGCTTCTTCCGTTTCCGAGTCGCGGAGAAGCTGGAGCCAGTCCCAGCTGACTGTGGGCCTAAGGCGGGGTTCACCAAAGACACACCTACAGGCAATTTTAGAGCATCAATCCCGTCAACATGGGGAAAGCTCGCAAACGCCACACAGAAAGGCACCTGTTGCCAACCTGGACATCGAACCCAGGACCTTTTCGCTGTGAGGCGACTTTCTTTGGAGACAATAATGCAAAATTCCTTCAGTTGAATTCAAGATATTTGAGGGTTTTAAAACTCATGTTTCATTTTTGAGCCACTTTTAGGGGGTTTGCTAGTGTGCTGTAGGCACTGTATAGAGAGCATGAAATGTTTGTTCAGATATGTTGATTCCACAATATCTGTTGGGTGTACTTATTTTTTCAAATGACTATATGTAGTAAATGATTCAAAATAGTATAAAAACCATGCCAGACAGACTTTCTGGAAAAACTAAAAGTTGCAAAGTTAATTATTTAGATGCACAGACCTAGAAAAGTCATAAAATGATATGTATCTACATAAAAACATATTTGTATTTTCACTTCATTAAAACAATCACTAGCAGCCTGCAGACATGACTCCATTCTGTGCCTATGAATAAGCTCATTTGATGAAGAAAGCATGCGTAAGCCTAGTGCACCCTGTGCCTTGCAACTCCTACTCATATCTCTATTCTAAATCATGTCAAGTCTTTATGACGTTATATGCACTGTGACAAAGACACTATAGGGTAAATGGGGTTAAATAAAGACAAATGGATGAACAATTAAATTGGCAGGCTCATGTAAAAACAGCATCACCTACATGAAGACATTTTTAGAAAGCTTCTCCAGATTAAACCACGACACAGTTCTGATGCATACAGTTAACTGCAGCAAACATTATTTTCATATTAATATTATTACGGCATACTTTATCTGCTTAAAGAGCCTTGATCCAGTCTCCATTTTTTGCACTCATCGTAGATCTGTTAGTGATCAGTGAATATGATGGTCATTCTTAAACATGTTTGCAAGTTCAAACCATATTTTCTACATATGATGGAGATATATTTAGATTCAGAAAACTTTATTGATCCCGGAAGAAACTGTTGGTTACAACAGCTCAGAGAGACAGAAAAGAGAAAGAGAAATCAAAACTAAATAAAAATAAAAAGAATATAATCAAATATAATTGCTCCAGAGCTCTAGTCACTTTGGTCAGTGTGAATGATGAAGCTAAGCTCCAGTACTATCATTTGTTGTAAGGGTTCTGGGTTGACTATCTGATGTAATAAACATTGCTGACCTGTAAACCTGCCTTCACTGTTTTTCCAGCTGATTAAGTGTAGTTAGTTGCTAAATGTACTTAAAGGCTCATCTTTACACCTAGCTTGCTAGTTAACAGTGTTAGTAAATTAACAATGCTAAGTGAATATTTGTCATTGTGAACACACACAGCGTTTGTTAATTGCTGATCAAAATGTGAAGTTGTGCCAGAAGGAGGGTTTATTCGGTGACTCAAAAACAGCCTTTAAATTGTGTAGTGTGATCAAAAATGGCTACAACTTGATCTGATGTAACCCACTGAGAATGTAATGCAATGAAATATCACAAGCTTAGGAGATAAATGACTCTTGACTCTTGAGAAGCTCAGCATCCCCTTAAAGCTCCACAGATGTGATAAAGCTCTAGCTAAGACCTACATCTGTGCACATCCCTGTTTGCCTTCTCTAGGCAGGTTGGTGGATCCCTGAACAGCACAGCGGGGCTAGTGCATTCTCACTCACTGTCACATAACACACACACACACACACACACACACACACACACACACACACACACACACACACACACACACCGAGAGAGAGAGAGAGAGAGAGAGAGAGAGATCACCAGGGAGACATCACAACTACAATTTATCCCCCCATTTCCAAACAGCTACACAGTTATTCAGGACCACCTAACATCTTAGCAAGCTACTGTGGCTAAACTACTCAATGCTAATTTAAACTAAAGGTTGGGTGAAATGGTGAAAACTTTACACAATGGTGTTTGAAGCATTTTCACTATATGTACCATGTACCATAATATCGAGTTCCTGAGAGGTCATTCGCAAAAATGCACAATAATAAAAATTAACAAATGTAAAGAAAAAATGGACTTTACACAGTCAGTTACTTTAAACTGTGTAGCAGTGGAGAGGTAGCGTCAACATTGCTCCCGCCAACATGTGTTGGAGGGCTCCTTTCTCCATTGCACACAGCTGAAACTGTTGGGAGAGGAGCACCAGCAACATAAATGGTGTGTGCCAATAACACACTATACCCTTATAGTATAAGGTGTATACTGTGTACTAAACCTAATAGTATGAGTTTGGCAGATTAGTACACAGACAAAAACAAATGGCACAAATGAACTAAAAATGGTCATTAACTTTAACCGCACTGCTGCAAAAATGACAAAGATGCTCCAGTAGAAGAATATTGTTTTATGTACTAACCTTGCGTCACCGGCTACATCTACTACAACTAATCATTTTCAATCGTGTGGAGCTCCTCCTCTTCCATTTCCCACAGCACTGCGGGAACACTGTGGGGCACTAGTGGGTATGAACTAGTGTTCATCAGCACCTTACTTCACAATTCTCCAGCTTTGAGTGTGTACTGTGGATTTTTGAGCATATTCACTTTTGAAACTTATTATGTTTCATACTCAAAAACTAGTATAGATTAGTATTAATTGCGCAATTGAGACACACTTGAAGTTTGTGGCTGTAATCAAATAGTTTGTTTAGTACAGGAGGATTCCTAACAGAATAAAAGGACCTGAAATATCAACGTGGCCGGCATGGTCAAATTTTGTTTTTGTGCTTCTTTTCTTATCACATTTACCAAAAACTACACATCCCACAATTCTTCCCAGCAATATTATATTATATTTATCTTATTCTTACAAAATTATATAATAAATAATATTCATAAATTCAAAACTGTTAAACCACAAAGCCTTAATATATGGCCTTTCTCAATGAATTTGAGTGATGTTTAAATTTGATCAGGTTACCTTAGAAAACTAAATTTCCCACTAATTACTGCAATCTTGGTATTATTGTCTCTCTATCTTTGTCTCTTTTTAAATTATTGTATTTTTCTATTGTATTATTCTTGTTTCTGTATAGTTTGTATGTTAATGTTATGTTGTGCACATTTTCTTATTTGAAAAAAGCACCAGTAAGAATTGAAAGTTGACATTTTTTATGTTTTTATATTTATTTATAATCAACAAATATCTAATGAATTTGTACAGTTAAACAGAGGTTATAAGACAGATGTAATAAACAATAACAACATCGGGTGAAGTATTGAAGATGCACTTCAGAAAGCCGTCGTTTTACTACAGCAGACCCACGTCAGCAACATTTACTGTCACGTAATGTCATAGCTGAGTTAAAGTTCAGAAAGATTCTCTCACCACCAGTTTTCTTGACCCCAGTAGTTATGAATTCACCTTCAGTTTTTTCCTTGACCTCATGACCATTTCCATTGAGGAGCAGCAGGCAGCTATCAACTGCATCTGGGAGCAGTGTAGCTGGACGGTACCTTGCTCAAGGGAACCTCAGTAGTGCCCGGGCCGGGACTTCAACCTCCGACCTTCTGGTGCCAAGGGCAAAGTCTTCACCACTAGGCCACCACTGTCTGAATGCCACTTTAATTTTGCACTTAAGAATTAACAAGGAATGCAGTCTTACGAGCACCAGCTATCATTAAACAAACTGCACACCTAAAAATGCGTCACAAACATCAAAAATACACATATTGAAAATTTTTGTCTTATTTTTTGTCTGTATGCCTATATTACACACTCTCTAAAATTAGTCTGTTTTTTTGCTGCTTGATGTTCTAAAAGTCAACGATACCCATTTTTATACGCAGAGAAGCATCTCAGGATATAATTTATCACAAAAACTATATTATTAAATTGCCAATATTACCAAGTCACTGCAATGCAAAGTACCTTTAATTCCAGCTTCCCTGCAGAAAGGCAGAGAAATTACACAACCCGTGCACATCGTAATCACTTCCAATCTTACCAATTAACCAAAACGTCTTCTGTGGAGAGCTCATTTAATGGCTGTGCTGTGATTCCTCCCTGTGGAGGTCAGTTACTTTTTGATTGCACAGAGAACAAAATGAACACCCAGTCTTATTAAAGACATAATTCTTTCAAGGCAAGTGGAACTCTGTGCACTGGCAGTGGGATTTACTCAAACTTTATAGTAGATCTGCAAATCAGATTTTTACTTAGTCATCCAAACATAGCCACAGGCAAGGAGAAATTGTGAGCTTGTGCTCGTGTGACTGTGCTTGTGCTTGTCAGGTGATCTGGAAACGTATTTGTTCTTCGCCAACAAGAGAGGATGACGCCTGCACTTAGTATTGTACTGTAAACAACAATCCATTGGTGTAAACATAAAGAGAATAAGCTACACATTGGGAGACACCTGTATCTCTAATTTGTGAGGCTATATTTACTATTTGAATTTAAGCAATAAGTGTAACTGGAATTCATGACAGGATACTCTAAAACTGGGCTCACTGAGGTCACTCAGCCCTTTGAAGCTCTTCATTTGTAACCACATCCACAAAACCTGCAAGTTACAGCCTGTTTAACTTCATATTTATTCTTTATTTAACTCTTTAATTCATTCATGATGTACTTTAGCCCTATTTGACTTAAATAGAGCATGTCCTGTAAAGGAATTTGATTGGCCAGTCTGTATGGGATAAGGTATTTGTATAATTTCCCGAAATTTCTCAGATTGAATCCCAGATTGAAAAGTCATAACTCAGTTGATCCACATTTAAAATTAAGTGGATCCAAACAAATAAATAAAAAATCAACATCCCGTGAACGCCAGAAAGATTAGTATTAGGTTAGTAAATTAAAAAAATTTCTAGAGAAGTTTAGAGAAGTTCACTTTTCCAAATGGTGTAGCAAGACAAAAATGGCATTGCTATTTTACATTCATTCAATTTCCAAATGCATTATCACCTCAAATTCTTGTATTTTACATTGGCCTGCGTTGAATGTATGGATAAAGGAAACAAAATTTTTATTCTGATGTTTAGCCTTCCAGTCACTAACAAAACAGGTGCCGTTGTCAACTAGCTCATTATGTAAGGTCACGTATAACAGGAGCACTATGACAGAAGGAGTTCTGGGTTCAGCAAATTATAGAATGTTAATTGCTCCAGCATTATTGCTACACCAGACACAATATGTGATTTTACACAGCCATGAAACTGATGTTCAGTTTTCTAATCATGCTAATCATGCAAATTGATAGACAATGCAGATCCATACTGGATTAAAATCAACAATCCTGTCAGTAACCACTCATATTGCAGTTCCATCCCCAGGTAAAACCAGTCCAGCTTGAATAAGGCTTTAGAGGCACATTTCTCCTATTAAAACTGCTTAATCAAAACCTAATTCTGCTTATTCTGTTCAAATAGAAGACAATGAGGAAAACCAACTAGAGTTAGATTTGTGCAATTGAATTGAAAGAATGTAATTTAGCAGGCAAAACCAGATACAGTCTATATCAAACTCATACTCTTCTGAAACTACACCAACATTATTTAAGCAATGAATCTCGTTTGATATTCGCAAAGGTCACATTATAGAAGTTTTTAATGAAGGCTTTAACTGCATATTTCATAATAGGATATTGCATTTAATGGAATAATACATAGGTTATCCAAAAGTGTCCTCTCATAGACAAGTGACACTGTATCTTTATTACCTGTTCTAGCAAGAGAAAACTAAACACAAAATGGCACAAAACCAAACACTCTCTCTCTCTCTCTCTCTCTCTCACACACACACACACACACACACACACACACACACACACACACACACACACAC
>JBBPDA010089472.1:0-11887 GCA_037974385.1 Arnoldichthys spilopterus
TCCCAGGACTTGAGGTGGGAGGCCAACATCTCCTCCATCCTCAAAAGGTCCCAGCAGAGAATGTACTTCCTGAGACAGGAGGAAGTACAGTCTTCCACAAGAGCTGCTGATCCAGTTCTACACCACAGTCATTGAGTCTGTCCTGTGCTCCTCTATCACAGTCTTGTATGAAGCAGCCACTAAACAGGACAGGAACAGACTGCAGTGGACCGTACAGGCAGCAGAAAAGATCATCGGCGCCCCCCTGCCCTCCATCCAGGACCTGTACCTCTCAATAACCAGGAAACGGGCAGGGAAAATCACCACAGACCCCTCACACCCTGGACACAGACTTTTTGACCTGCTGCCCTATGGTAGATGGCATAGAAGCCTGCAAACCAGGACCACCCGGAACAGTTTTTTTCACCTTGCTGTCTCCCTCCCAAATAGTTACATTTTCACACTGCATTACCTACAAAACTGTAACTGCACTTTATGATCACACTGTTGTTTGCACTCTGTGATCCTGTTTTTTTTTCTGTAAATAAGACTTTAATTGTTTATTATATTGTATTGTTGATATATTATTCATTGTGTTGTTTACATCTGTTGTATTATGTTTTTTCTTTTACTACTGTTTACACTGTACTTGAAAGTTACCATCGACCAGAAACAAATTCCTTGTATGTGTTCACTCACATACTTGGCCAATAAACCTGATTCTGATTTCAAATGAGGGGGCTGAGCTTTAATCATTACATGATGAAGACACAAAAATGGAAAAAGGCTCTTGGGCTTGCCCATAAGTCCCTCTTCCTTTTCCCTCTACCCTAACCCGAGTCCACCTGTGGTCCTTGGTAGTGACTCAGGTAGGCAGGGGACTACCTTCCTCTGGTTCCCTGGCACCAGCGGCACAAGGCCGATAGAGGCGTAGATTGTCCGCACTCACTGCTCAAGTTAGGGGTCTCTAGATCAGTGGCAGGCGCCGACCACATGCCTGGAGGCTTGCAGCCAGTAAGAGGCAGACTCCCGAAAAGGCTGGCATGGCTAGGGAGGTCCACATCTGGTTTGGGCGAGGTCCTAATGAGGTCAGGAATGGGGTCAGGTTTGGCTTGTGAGGCCCCGTGCCTGCTTCTAGAGATCAACTCCCCTCTCCCTTTAGCATGGGGAGCCTGAGAGCTGGCCCAGCATAGCTCGCTGCTGCAAACTAGCGAGCTATGCTAGCCAACTTCATGCCATGTTTACTTCCTACACTAGCGGGAAGTGCTTTTTGCTGCATGTGTTTTCCATGTGTTTTTGGTGCTAAACTTGCCTAGTTTCACAGTGTGCCCTTCCCCCATCCAGCAGAGTAAACCATAGCACATTCACCTTGAAAACATGGCTGTGCATGGTTTGAGTCAGGCAGGGAATGTGGTGTACCTTAGGTCTACCTGCACTTGGGTCCTGTTCTGAAACCCTGTGCCAGCGATGCGGTTAACATTACAGAAACATCATAGTTGATTAGGTAAGCAAAAAATATCTATGACATCGCTTATTACTGTATATTTATATTTTAAAACTGCAATTTATAACATTTATAAAAAAATTTTTTGTCATATTTGCTAAAACCAACGATACAGCCTGACTCTTGTACAATTGGCAGATGATATGTGAAAAGTCCCTGCCCATCTATGCTCCTAGCATTATTCTACTGCACCTAAATCAAAGCAACAAATGCATAGCCTCTCCCCCATGCATGGTCTCACACTGCCTATCCTTCCTTTACCAACAACAGCTTACACAACAAAGACAAGTGAACAGGAATAACAGCAGAACAAATCGGACCAAGCTCAAGATAAAACATAGGTAAAAACTGGACCATTAGCCAATGCAGAGTGTTCTCCATAATATGGTTCTAGGTCTAGCTAAAGTACAGGCAGGTGAAAGTCACTGTAAAACAGATTTAATCTTGCCATGTGGAGTTTAGCACATGGCTGCCTCTTCCATGGGGAGGGGCTTTTGGTGGCAGGGCTAGACCACAGCAGAAAGGGAAGGGGAGGGGACTGGAAGTTGTACTTTTTCAGGTTTCCCTCTTTTCTCGATCCTTCTGAAGGATCAAGCTTTTCCCTCTGATGGCATGGAATTCCTCCATTATGGATAAACAGCATAACAAATGACTGGGTTCATTTAACAAGTCTGATTATACAGTCAAATGAATTTCCAGAGGCTGCACTAGCTTTTGTCTGGTGGGTTAAAGGCTTCTGTGGGCCGCGAGCTGCAAAACATTGGGAACTAACCCTAATTTTCCAAGCTGTGCATCCTACAGCCACAAAAATGCTGAGCATGCAGTGTACATAGCTCAGCTGTGGACCAACATATGGTCAGTAAAGCATGTGTGGTGTAATTAGTATCGCTGACATCAGGAGGTGGAGATTATCATCTATATTTAATAACCTCACAACAAGATAATGATGACCCTTACAGTTGCTGTTACATTTACACCTTCAGCTCTTAAATGGGTGATGATTAAACATGCAGAAAAAAAGAATAAAATTATGATATTTTATGTGTAATATAATTTTAAATAAAATAATAATAATAAAATTCCAACAATAAAATTACTATAATAGATTTATCATAATATTATAGTGGAGTTATAATACGATATCACAATATTTGGTTTCACTGTACAGGAGTCTTTGCAGCAGTCGCTCCCACTCTGAACAAGGTCTGGCACCACCTTGTGGACTGTAGAAACACTGCCATCAGAGTAGACGAATGTAAAATTTGGTGACACTACACTATATGTATATGTGACATGATATTGTGATATTTGGGCCATGATATGATATTATTGTGATTCTTCCACTTGCAAGCAGACTCTCGTTTGATACCGTATCCCTTGTATACAACGCTTAGCTAAGTGCTTCCTAAGCAGCTCCTACTTGGTGCTGTGTGTTCAATAACGTGCCCGTGTTCCCGGACTTGCCTATATTCCCAGATGATCAGGAGGCAAACTAGCTGCACCTGAAAATAGTAGGCTCAGTCGGAGCTCGGAGGACGGAGATCGCGCTGACCGCTGGGTGGCGGACCCCCTCAACCGGAGGGGGTCTTGACCGTTCCCTTACATTTATATGATATCGCTGCAAAAAATACTTCACACTTGATTTTTTCACCCACCTTACAAACTGTTAGTATGTAGCAAAAAAGTAAAGAAAAATATCTATTACATTTTATAAGACAACAGTACATCCCAAGTAACTCAAAATATTGAAATATGACCAAATCTGAATGGCAAGGCACTGTAGTTTTTTTTGATTTCCCTTGTGCCGTATTGAAACTGTAAATAAAGATCAGATGCTACACCTTCACCTCACACTTTGTAGAACCTATAATTACATTAAAATAATAAAGATGTAAGTAAATCTATAGTAAAAGAAGCCTAATTCCTCTAGGAGTGGAGATTACCATTTATAATGACCCTTAATTTGATTATTCACGAGGAGGAGTGTGAAACACCAGGTGTCCTGAAGTGGAGGCCTTGCAGGCCATAATGTACGACACTGCTGACGTCTAGTGGCCAATGAAGGAATCACAGTTTCAGCTGCAGTCAAATCGTGAAATTCAAGCTTGTTTTTATTTTTACATCCCATAATCCAGGAGTTGGATCTTCTTGACAAAAGTAATAAATAACAATAACAATATTGGATGGGATAAATAGCTGAAAAAAATGTGTGTGAGTCACAGATTGGTTAGCATCTGCTTTCTATGTGCGGCTCTGTTTGATCTGTTTAATCACCAGTAAAAACTGGTAAAAAAAAAACTTTTAACCAGTTTACAGAGAGGTAGGTGTAAATTAAATATTACATCAATCTTCCTGTGGGTGGAAGCACTGGGCAGAGCCTTTAGCGCCTTCAGTATAGTGTCTTTAGTGCATTAGTGTGTGGTTTTGGCTTCACCGAATTAAAAAAATCAATGTTAGTATAAAAATAACAGAAAATAAATTGGGTTCTGGCAAAAGTCATGAAAACTGGTTAAACTGAGGGTCTTTTGCAGTATATACACACGATAAATCACAACTCACCACCATACTCATTAGCCTGTAGGTTAATGTGCGAAGAAGCTTGAGTATGGATTAGTGCTGGGTGTTCCTCTGGAACGTTGTCTTTCGAGAAAAAGATCTATAAAGAGTTTTTATCTGCATGTGTATAAAATCTGTACGTGTTATTACAGATCAATAAGTGTGTGAATCTCAGCACTAAGCGCTAAGCTAACAGGCTAACAGCACAGTGCTTTTTATGACGCCAGATCAGGACGACGGCCCGGACCACCAGAACGAGCAGGATCCCACCCACAGTGATGATGATGCTGATGGAGGTGGTGGAGGAATCTCCTGAAAACAAGAGTCATACTGCGTTAGAACCCAGCTCTGTCTCACGGTCTCAACACAGTGATAGATCACATCACCTACAGTAAGGAGGGAAAAAGAGATGAGTGGAATAAACAAGGCAGCGCATTTGGGTCGTAGACTCTTGGGCAGCTGCAGACGATGATGTGGCTCTTACAGGAGAGGTTCTGTTTACAGCAGCACAGATTCACAGACAACACAGACTGCTGCATCACTACCAGCTGCATCACTGAAAAGTACAACCCCAGTTCTAAAAAATTTAAAAAGCAGAGTGTAAAGATCTAGTATGTTAAGAATAATCAGATGGGGCTGTTCTTCAGGGTTTGAGTTCCTCAGTTCCATTGAAGAGTGATGTTATTAATGCTACAGCACATTACTACCCTCCCCATAAACAAAAATTTTGGTTCCCATCTCCTCCCCTGCTGAAAGTTGGGAAAAGTCCTTCTTAGGTAACGAAGGAGAAAGAGACAAGTAAACATTTACCCTTAGACTCCTGGGCAGCTGGAGATGATGATGTGGCTCTTACTGGAGAGGTTCTGTTCACAGCAGCCGGTTCTAAACAAAAATTAATTAATTCAAAATGTAATGTCATTTATTTCACAGGTCTGAAAGCGTACAAGACATCAGTAGGGCTGTTTCTGAAGCCTCGTCCACATTATTCGACTCTAAAATGTCAGTAGGTGATGATTCTGTCCAGCAGGTGGAGCCTATGTCTGATCTTTCCCACTTCTGGAAGGACTGGCCCACTTAATCAGAGGATGTGGAGCACAATAAGGTTTTCCAAGCTTCAGAGGGGTAGTAAAAAAACACAATTTCACCCTTCCAGGGTCACCAACCGTCACTCTACTATCAGATGGACAATACAGTGGTGCTTGAAAGTTTGTGCACCCTATAGAATATTAGAAATAAAAATCAACAGAAGGCCTGAACAGGATAAAGAGAACCTGATTAAGCAAACAAGACAATATTGTACTCTGAATTTTTTCAAGAAAAATGGTCAAATTTTGCAGAAATAAAAGTGTTCAAAAGTGTTTGTGCTTTTAGTATGTGGTAAGCAACTGCAGCTGAACGCTTCTGCTAACTGTTGATCAGTCCTGCACATCAGCTTGGAGGAGCCTGGCCTTCTGAGATCAAAGATTTTTGGAGAGGAATGCGTTTCTCCTTGGCATCCTGCCAGGCACACCATTGTCATTCAGTGTTCTCCTGATGGTGGACTCATGAACATCAGCATTTGAGATGAGTTTTGGAACTTTTTCCAGCCTGATGAGCATCAACAACTTTTTTGGTTGACTAGCAGCTCTTAACTAAGGTCTAGGTTTACTGGTGGGAGGGGCAGGATTTCCCTGCATGCTACAAAGCACATCACTCTGGTTAAGAGCATCTGTCAAATGCTCTACACCCATCCATTTTCTAAATCCCTTCTTCTGTTTTGACGGTCGTGGGGAAGCTGGAGATTATTTGATGTTTTCTAAACTCCTTAGAAACCTTGTGTTATGACACTTATCCCAACACCTGACCATCATACCAACACCTGAATCTAAGACCTTCAAATTAACCCCTAATACTAGAGGTGCACTTACTTTTGCACACTCAGAGATCTTAAATATTGGTTCATTTTCCTCACTAAAAATAATGTTGTGTGGTGTGCAAACTGGGGCGTGTGAACAGGGCTGAAATCATACCATTTTCACAATCAGGGAGTGTGAACAAGACAGAGATCAGACCACTTTTAGAATCAGGGAGTGTGAACAGGGCTGATATCAGGCCATTTTCACAATCAGGGAGTGTGAACAGGACATAGATCAGACCTCTTTCACAAATAAGGAGTGTGAACAGGAAAATGATGTTGTGTGGTGTGCAAAGGACAGGGATCAGATCAACTGGGGCGTGTGAACAAGACTGAAATCAGGCCATTTTCACAATCAGGGAGTGTGAACAAGACAGAGATCAGACCACTTTTACAATCGGGATGTGTGAACAGGGCTGAAATCAGACCACTTTAACAATCGGGGAGTGTGAACAGGAGAGAAAGATCAGACTACTTTCATTGTTAACAGTAGCAGATTCTGAAACACACACACAAACACTAGTGAGTTTAACCCATCCTAGAGATGCTGAAATCACATATCAGCAATGGGCTGGATTCAGGGTCCAGATGTAGGTAATGAAATGATTACCTCTGCAGTAGGGATGGTATCTGGACCCTGAATCCAGATTCTTCTCCTGGAGTGTGTAATCACCAACAGATGTGACTGTATGTGGCCAATCAGCTATATCAACAGTTCAGGGTGCAGATGTAGGGAATGAAATGATGACCTCTGCAGTAGGCATGGTATCTGGACCCTGAATCCAGATTCTGCTCCTGGATTCTGTAATCACTAGTAATTATTGAACAGTTGATGGAGCTGATTTGAGCTCTACTTCAGAGATAATCGTTTCATTACTTTCATAGTGCACTAGATATGGACATTTTGGCCATGTTGTAATTAGACAAAATACTGTCATTTTGCCTTATAGAGCAAAACAGCTCACTAATGTCAATTTGTTTTCCAGCCCCAGTGGTGTCGAAGCTGCCGTCACATCCACTGCTACAACCGTATCATGTCAGTAAAACAACATTGTCCATTACTGTTATGCTCAACACTGTGAAAGTCACAAAGTGCTTAGATTCCCTGTGCTCATTGTTACATAACAGCCGTGGTCTAAGCACTGGCCCTTCCATCGGAAGGTCGTGGGTCCGATTTCTAATAGTGCTACTGCTGTTCATAGCCAGGTGTCCAGTTGAGCAAAGTTATGACCCACTATCTCAACCAAGGTGTTTAAATCCCACCCTACTTAGCATCCGCTGTTTATATGAGTTTCAAGAAGAGCAGTGGAACTTTCATGTTTTGGAGAACTCCACTGCTGATATCTCAGCATCAACACTTTGGGAAGCAGGTAAGACATTTATAAGGGAAGCTATCCTTTCATACATATCTGGCAAGAGGAAAATTCCTGAAGAAAATTTAAGATAAGAAACTTTATTCATTATTAACTTGATAAAAATGTTCCTTATTTTCTCTATTCACTGGTATTTTGGTAGCACAAAGACTATCACCTTGCGCTGAGAATTTTTCCATTTGCATGGTTAGAGTTGTTTGAAGGTTAAATAGTGTAAGAACCTTGTTCCTTGATATTTGAAACATCAGATGTGTCTGACATCCTTTATGATGTGCACTGTGGACCCTGAGCTTCATCGTTTAGTCTCTCCCTATATTTGTATATGGCTGAGACGACAATAAAATTCAATTAGACTTTGACTTGAAATAACAGTGTAGTGTAGACTGGAGTTAGCCGCTACTTATGCTAGTTACCCGAACTCCAGTCAGAACGAACCTTACTATCTTCAAAGGACAATTGAAGATCCATCTCTTCACACTCAGTTCTGTTTGGATGTGTAGTTCTTGTCTTAACACACTTACTACTTAAAATTAACTAAACTAAAAAAATAAAATAAACTAAAAACTAAAATAAATAAATAAATAAATAGCTTGTCTTTTCTTTGTAAAAGATCAGCATCAGCTTGGGTAGAATCTTTGTTAACTAGCAGCTCTTAATCTAAGTCTAGGTTTACTGGTGTTACAGCTTTTCCCTATAGACTACAAAGCACAGTGTACATCGCTCTGGGTAACAGCATCTGACAAATGCTGTAAATGTAAATGTAGGAGACTTCTTTATGTGGTCTCATAGAACAATGTTGGAAAATCTGATGAAGGAACAGGTCTGGATTTTTAAGAGAGATATCAGCATGCAACATGCAACCAACCAACCAATATTAAAGACCTGGTCCTTAGAGGCAAGCTCAGGTTCTAGTAGATTCCTACATCAAGAAGTGTCTAGATTCATAAAGACCATGTTGTCAGTGCCATCACCTTGTCAGCACAATAAGGTTTTCCAAGCTTCCAAAGGGTTTTCTGTTAAAAAAGGGAAAGTAAAAACCAAACTTTATAATATCGCACACTAAAGCCACTAAAGCCACATCAGGTCCATGACATACAACGGATGCAACAAAACTTCCTGCACCTAAATAAAGACAAGACTGAGGTCGTTCTGTTTTGGGAAAAGGAAGGAAAGCTGCAACTTAGTGCTGAGATCCAAAGATATAAAGACCTCAAGCCAGGCCAAAAATCTTGGAGTAATCATGGATTGGAATCTTAATTTAACTAAATCTGCATTCTGGCATCTCATGAAGATAGCTAAGGTTAGAGATTTAGTGTCAAGGACCTGAAGAAACTTATTAATGCCTTTATATCCTGCAGGGTCAATTATTGCAATGTCCTTCTTATTGGCCTTCCTAAAAAGACCATAAAAAAAAAATAAAAAAAATAAAAATGCTGCTGCAAGAATCCTCTCTAAAACCAATAAAAGAGAGCACATTATTCCAGTCCTCAAGTCATTACACTGGTTTCCCAACAGATTCAGAATTTAGTTCAAAGTCTTACATTGTATATAAGTCACTCAATGGTTTGGGCCTCAAATATTTATTGGAAATGTTTGATAAATACCAGCATGGAAGAGCTCTTAGATCAGCAGGAGATTCTTAGCTAGTGGTGTAGAGGGTTGTAAGCAAACAGGGTGAAATGGCCTTTGGTTATTATGCTGCTCACTGCTGGAACTAGCTCCCCATAGAGATCAGATCTGCTCCAACTGTTGCCAGCTTCAAAAAGAAACTAAAAACTGCCTTATTTTCTAAATCCTTTAATTAGAATTCTATTTTATCTATTTATTTATTTTCATTTTGTTTTTACATTTTACTTTTTTATGCTCATTTACCTTTTTAAAGATTTTATTCTTTTAATGCCTATCGTTGTAAAGCACATTAAATGACCTCTGTGTATGATAAAGTGCTATTTAAATAAACGTGCCTTGCCTTGCTTTGCCAATGTCCAAAACCTCAGACCTGTGAAGCCCTGACCAACCTTTCAGCCTCAGCTCTGATAAAGCTGTCTCCAGATGGTGTGAAGAACCTGTGTGCAGTGCAGCCTCACACTGGTACTGAGCTTCAGTGGATTCGATCTGATCTGCAGCAGAAACCTTACAGTGCTTTGATCCAGTGGTTGGGTTCACCTCACAAGGATCCTCCCTGGCCACCACCATCCCCACGCTTCAGCTTCAGCTCCACCCACACATTTGGATAAACATCCACTGCACATTTTATTCGGAACTGCTGACCAGACACCGGCTCCCATGGCTCAGCGGTGATGTTCAGGGCAGAAAAGTCATAGTGGAGAAAACAGAGTTTATGAAGTAGCAGGTTTTGGCAATGAGGCTGCAACTATCAACTCAATATGCTCCTTCATTAACCCTCTAGTCCCTAGTCCCTATATCTACTGAAACATGCATTCAACATGCACTCATTCACTTAACCTGACTGTTCCATCTCTGTTCCACCTGGAACAGTCAAGTTTACTAGAGTTCAGTACATGTTTTTGTCAGATATAGGGACTTGACTTAAATGTGCTCGACCAGATTACTGACCAGAAGACTAAAGGGTTAAGATTAGCCAATCACAGGGCAGTAGTGGCCTAGTGATTAGAACGTTGCCCTTGTAAACTGAAGGTCGCAGGTTCAAGTCCTGGCCCGGGCACCCCTGAGGTTTCCTTGAGCCAGGCACCATCATGCTAAACGGGTGCATTGGTAGCTGCCCACTACGTCATGTGTGCACATGTGATGGGTTAAATGTACAGGTCATGTTTCATTGTGGTGCTTGAGTGTGTTCACAATGACAAATAGTCACGTTCACTTTTTTCAGGCAATCTGAGCAAATGTAGTTGAGTGTGAGCAACACCAAATGTTTACTTAAGCTATTTTTGAGATTCTGAGATGTCTCAGTTGCAGCGCCCATTATGGATCAACTTTCACAAAATATGATGCACCTCCAAAAATGTGAAGTGAAGTGACTGTTTCTCATTGTGAACACACCCAAGCACTACAATGAAATGTGACCTCTGCATTTAAAACCCATCACACGTGCACACGTGGAGCAGCAAGCAGCTATCAACAACGCCCATGTAGCATGATGGTACCTTGTTTAAGGGAATGTTGCCCTGGCTGGGACTTTTTTGCACAAGATACTGGTGAGTGCTAGATTTTTGCACTGATGTTCTCTAGGTCATAATGAGCTGGGATCATGCATTTCCTAATTTTGCAATTTTTGGCTAAACGGCTTTTGAGCTATACCTTGAAAAGTGCTTTGTGCCTCCCCCACTGCAGGGGGGCGCTTGCAGGAATGAACACCTTAAAGGACAAAGCTCTTAGTGTGTATCAGCCATGTGGAGCCATGTGTAGTACCGAGTTCACTGTGGACTGGAGGAGACTGAGTGAAGAATATTGTTAGAATGTTTATCGGAGACAGTGTTCTAACATTCGTTACATTCATTTAGATGATCATCCGGTTCTGTTTACAACATGTGCACGTGAAAAACAGAATGACTCAGAGTAAAGTTTTACATGTGCTGAGATATATACATAACTGAGCTTAAATCCAGGTCTGTTTTATTTTTTATTTCCTGAAATCCAACTATGGTTTTGATCTGAGTACAGATAACTGAGAGAGAACTGCTTGGAATATTCTGGAGTTTCATGAAATCTTGTACTTACAATTAAGTGTAACAAAAGCCTGTGAAATTGTTGTCCCACAGTTTCCAAAACAACACGGTTTCCTAGGTGAGCAGGACATTGTGCAGTTGAGGCTCAGCGAAGTCCCTAGTTTGACCAGTGGCTTTGCTGGAGAGATGTGGATAACCTCTGAAGCACGGACCACAGAACCTGAAGTAAAAACAAAAGTCACGTCAAAGATCAATTATTCTTACAGTTGTGTAAATCATGGAGGCAGGTGTTGCATCCTGAAGTTAAAAAAAAATTACATTTATTGAGAAATTACAGCGAGGTCTAAAAATGGAAAAAATAATTCTTATTTGAATTATTTTATTTTATTAACAAAAATATAGAAGTTATGTTATCAGCAAAATAATCCAAGTAATAGTTAGAGTGCTGCATGAATTTTAAAAATTCTATTTTTATTTGCTGATCTCTTCCTGTTTTAAACACCACTGCATATTTACACAAGCCACAGATTAAAAAGAAGAGTAGTTTTACCTTCAGGAGACGTTAAAAGAGATGCCAGCAGAACAAGAAGACCCTGGGGAACTTTCATGGCTTATTCCTGACCACTCTTCTGGAATGACATCAGACGAAACAAGAAAGACAAAGTTTATATAGTTTTTCATAACTTTCCTGGCATTCATGATGATTTCCTCCCCCACTTCCCAAATTTCTTTCCTCAGAGCTGAAGGTCTGATAGTCATCAGCTCAGAAGCAATGTTGGATCCAAGCCAGAAACATAAAAAATGTTGAGATATCAGATCAGTGTGCTCCAGCCATGGCACACTCTTTTGAGGATGAATGTGCTCGAGTCAAAATGCGGATGAGCTACGAGAATTGGATCAAGGCTAAATGTGCTCGAGAGGCAGGATATATATA